>ONZA01015108.1:20400-36591 GCA_900322205.1 Kewa caespitosa | reverse complement strand
CATTATAGGGTAATCTTGCGATTTTGGACAGAATGCATTATGCCCTATACTATGCCCATATAGATGTATGAACTCTTCTTCCTTCCATTTAAAAAAAATAAATAAATAAAATCTTGGTTCCCATGTAGCTTCGTTGGAGGATACTAATGCCAATCCTAAGAGAGAAATTGTGGAGCTTCGGGCTATTTCAAAGGATCTTAGTGACAAGTTGCAAAATCTCTATGATTCGCATGCCTCCAAGTGCATTTTCTGCCCTCCATATGATCTTGTGTGCATTTACCGCTTTCCCATATTTTTGATTGATTATTACATTGCAGACAACGTATACCTTAAGCATGGGTGAGTGGTATTTGTTGTGATTTTAGTTTTCTTTTTCTTCTATAAAAAAATGAAAAAAAAAAAATGAAACAAAAATGAAAAAAATAATTGAAAAAACAAAATAACTCTTCGATGATGATTTGAGGGCCTAGACGAATTAATCAAGTGTAGGAAATTCAAAGTTTGTGACCCAATTGTTTTTGAAGTCAAAATAAGTTTATGAGTTCCACATTGTGTTTGTATATTTCACGAGTAGGTGGTATGATGGCATGTTTGCCCCTGAACTTGGTGTGCTATGACTTATTATATTCGTGGTGCTCACTTGTTTTTTTATTGGTGACGCCTCTGGTAGGTCTGTGTCTCTAAAACTTGCCTTGCGGGGAAATTTTTAACTTTCCTGAAGGAATTATGTTCCTTTTCTTCTTTGAGTCCGAATCATGACATTTCACAAGTTTGGAGGAAAAAGGCATGCATTTGTTCTTAAACCACAACTAATCCTATTAAGCCTAGCTACCATCAAATCATTATCCCTTGCTAGGCCCTTTGAGCCTTATTGACCAATCTTTTCTTGTAACCAATATTACAAGCCGATTGACACAAGAAAACCATGTTAACCCTATCTTTTAGGCTAGTGGAGTTAGACGATTTGATGTTTGTACGGCTACTTGGTGGATTTGTATATTTGAGGTTGCCCGGGATTGATGTATTTTTTGTAGAATTTTGGAGCCTATTAATTCATTGAATATCACATGTTAGGCTCAATTTGTATTTTAGTTTTTCTTCAAAAAAAGAAAAAAAGAATTAAAAAAAAAAAGAGAAAAAGAAAAAAAGAAGTCTCCTTGTACACATTAGATGAAAAAAAGGTTGTCAATAAATCTGCAGTTTGGATCAATGGTTGAGTTTGGTATTGGTTACTTTCATTGATGTTGGGATGAAGTCATTGATGTTCGTATTTTCTATTGGGAGTGTATTCGCATCGACGACCTTAGTGCACATAAGTTGGTTGATGTTGATCTCATGACTCCACTAGTTCTTTGACTCTTAGCTACATTACTTATTTATGCTACTTTTACCTCAAGACAAGCATTACAACCAAAAAAGACATTTTGACTTACTTGTGAATTTGTCTCTAAGCCGAGGAGATGTGAGTTGATAGTCAAGCTTATGGTGGACCGCTACTGTGAGGGTAAGATCATGCCTTTGAGTGAAGTCTACAAGTCTAGTGCATTTGTTCGTGGATGGGCTCATGGGATGGTATGACTCGATTGGTGTAGGATTCAATTGAAAATGTATTGATGTTTTGCAAACTTGATTGGGTGTGATTCTTTGGATATTCTACTTACTTGATACATTATGTAAGGAACCTGAGAAGTGTTATGATCAAATTTCCCATTTATGTTTCATGATTTATTTTGCTTGGGGACAAGCAAAAGATTGGCATGGGGGAGTTTGTTAGGTGTGTAATTAACACTACATTTTGTATTGTTTCCACTTAATTCTCATGTTATATTGGGCTTGATTTGATATTTTTGGATCCCATATACTATCATTGTGTTGCTTCCATTGTAGACTGCACAATGGAGTAAGAACGTGAGAAGTTTGCTTCAATTCGGAACATAACAAGAGGTGACAAGTGACTCAAGAAAATGAAGTTCCAATCGTTGGAGTTTTGACATTTCAAGTGGCTAATATGCTTCGGACATGCCCATAGCTCATATCGGAGTTTCTAACATCAAGAGAAGTCTTCCAGAGTGCACTATGCTCAAGGATATGTCCATAGCTCAAGATGACTCAATGTTCCTCAAAAGAAGAGTTTAGATTGTACTATGCTCAGGGATATGGGCATATGGCGTTTGTAACGGTCCAACATTAATTGCGACTATTACAAATTGATTACTATGCTTTTCTTTTTCCATTTATTAGCTCTAAGGGATTCATTCCCCATTCATTTTCCATTCTTCCTTCCACATTCCACTCATCTATTCCATACTCCCATTACAGTTCTTCTTTAATCGACTTTTCAAGATTTTTAATGAAGGATTGTTCATCCACTTGAGATCAACAACAACTTTGGACTACAATTTTATCAGGAGTTTTTCTTCTTGCTTATCTCTATTTTATTATTCTATGATGAATTGTTGTTTAGTAATTGTTGTTTGTTTATCAACTATGAGTGAGTAGTTCTTCATGTGAGGATTGTGATATCCCAATGAATTCTTTTTAGAATATGGATTGAATGAATTATATTGCAATATTTCCACTCTTGATTCATTTTCTTATGCCTTAATGCCTTGTGATTATAAGGGACCTATAATTGTTTGACTAGATAATTGAGTGAAGGACCGAAAGGTGAAATTCGATTGGTTGAACTCTTAGGAATTTGAACTTGAGGCTTGAACCACGAATGTAGGCTAGAACTTCTCGAGGGTTAAAATGAATATCAAAGAGCTTAATGGGTCTACATAGATTAATCGCCATGAAAATAGAAGATTAGTTTATTTGGATACGTTATTGTTGTTCGAAAGAAATCAATAATTACCTCTCGATATTTCATCTTCAAGAGTGTGATATTAGAATTATAAGGAGATCAATCTTGATACTAATACAAGATTCATTGTGGTGAACTCTATTCCTAGTTATCTCATAATATGGATTGTTAGAAATTCTCATTGCTTGTTCAGTTAGTTTTTATAATCATAACAAACCCATCAAATTGTGATTTGTCTAGCTAATAGAAAAACGTAGTAAAGGATAGACAAAATTTAGTCTTTATTGGATTGACCCGTACTGGCAATCCTAGCTACAACTACGTCGTGCGCTTGCGGTTAAAAAAACACATCAAACTGCGATTCAATCTTGACATGTTGGGCCCACTCATATCAGTTTGGACCATGACGAGACCGCCTGCCCCGATATTGACTCCCTATGGATTATCTCTAAACAAGATAACTCTTAAAAGGGTATGCTCCCATTTGAACTAATTGGCTATGAACTCAAACTGATATGTTTTTGCCGGATATTTTGCCCCAGGGATGATGGTTGACTTGGCCGCCCCTCTTTGTCCATCTTGACCTGAATGGCCATTAGTCTGGATTAATCAAGTATCGGATATCAGTTGTTAATTATCAAATGTCTCACACTTGCATGCTTGTTTACACTTAGGACCGACATGTCTTTTTGATGTATGGCATGAGCACGTGCCAAATTCAAGGTTTGAACGAACATTTGCTCGAATGCGATCATGGGTACTCCACCCGCCTCCACATTAAACATTATCCTCCATTATCCCAAACAGAGTATATACTCCCGCCTTGTGGAGTACCTAGTGATTGGATGCGAACGAGTGTTTGATCGTCCCCTCTTACTTGGCTCGAGGCCATTACAGCCGACCCGTTTACTTTTCCTACGGAGCCACACTCCATCTCATTAAGCCAACCATACCTATCAACTCCACATAACCAAATATAATCCCTTCACTCCCCGAGAGTTCATTTCCTCCCTTGAAATGGGAATACTCGAGAATCAAATACTTATGCGCTTGAACAAAGTTCAGGTCAATCAACCTATCACAGTTGATATCTTGGGATACCCCTGTTCTCACTCCGGCTATGCCCCTGGTGACGTTGGTCGTACACCAATCTCTCCCACCTTCTGATTTATACAACTCCTAGAATGAGTCATATGTGTTTGCCTCGCTATTACAATTGTCAGCAGGAACTGGCTCACCCAGCCGTACCCGCTCCCACCGAGTGGCTTCGTGGACCTGCTGAGTGGGTCCCCCGTATAAAACTACGTTAGGGCTTTGATCCATGAGTGGATTGAAGTCCCATGATGAGCGGTATGTAGCACAGTTTGACTGTATCCAATCCCGCCATACACCGAAAGACATGTCGGTCCAACAGTCTATTTTGTACATTCGTGTGCTAATTTCCAATGTGTATATCCATGTGCTTGTTTTCCATTCTTGTGTATTTGCATGCTAATTTCTTAATCGCTTTCCACTTTATTTACTTCGGGTATAATCATGACTATCATCCAATTCACTCAAAATTAGGGACAATGACGTATTAGTAAGTGCCTGTCGTACAACGGATAGTAAAACAAGTCCAGCTTGGTTGTCCATACCCTATAATTTAAACCCCGGACCCGGATCATCTGCTAAGTCAGATCTTTGCCTTATCCACCACTGAGTCCCAATGGTTTTGCGATGGTTTTTCTTAAGACCTAGTTCGGGTTTTCCCAACAAATCCCTCATCCATGTTTGGGTTATAATAGTGTGGCGAGTCAAAAACTTACTTTTCACAGGCTCTCGGGCCTTCGTAGGTGAGGGAGCGCCGGTTCCCTTTTGCGGGAATTTGTGCAAACAAATTTTCCCTGGTCCCACAGACTGGTGACTCTGTTGGGGATTGTGGCTGGTTATTTTATTTTATAAAACAACCCATCCCCTAGAAGTTTAGACGCGAACATACATCTTTTCCCATTCAAAAACAAACTTTTATCTCGTGAGCTTGAGTGATGATCATGATCGTACCCTTGTATATAATAACATGTATATATGTGCTTGTTTGTTGACATGTTGTTTGGAGTGCCTTGTTTGATAATCGATCCGCACACACACGCATTGTATTTCAATTTCTAAGAATGGTTCCATCTACTTGGTATAGGCCATTAATAGAATCCCCTCAAAATACTTGAGGATGTATTTATGAGCACAATGCCATAGTTGCAACCTGTCACTGCGCAATGCATCCACCCCATGAAGCATTTGGTTGATTGGATCACTTGAACATAATAATCTCAATGAAGTGTTTTAGTGAGACCTTTGAGGTTCACTTGGACCAACGCATGCTTGATCTAACTTTTGCGTGATTGTATATATACTATCCATCACATCCATACATCGTGCATCTAGATACATTTGCATACACCTGCATTAGCATATTGCGTCTAACTTATGTCCGTCCATTTGTCCATATAGATTTAGGTGCATTATCACGCATATGTTCATGCATACTCATGTAACACATTTGTACATAGTTGCATTCAAGCATTAGAGTTTGTCCCTATAATCATGCATCCATCATGATCAAAAACTTAAAAAAAGGAGAGTCTTGTCTCGAGCTTTTGCATTCATCCATCCCGTACCCATATATGTCGTCCTAGGGTTTGCTATTTAGGTCTCTTGTGTACATTCCTACCTCTGTCTGCACAAACCTCTCGTCCTTTGAGTCATTCGTCCTCACGACGAAAATCTCCTCTATCCTTACCGAGTCGAGTCTACTCTACTAAATCGAATTCATTCACTCTCTCGAGTCAAACACATGTCGTTCTCTTCACAAATGCTCCCCAAGAGTCATCATAGTTTGAATCCTGCTTCCAGAATTAAAAGTTTCAAAAATGGAATTTCATTCCCAATCGTACAAAATGACATTTCACATCAACATGGCAGTGTCTTTCCATCATGCACTAACATTGGTATTATTCTTGGTGTTTTGCAGGTCTTCTCATTGGACTAGTGCCTCCTCTAGACTAATCAGAGTCTCCCCCATCATTGGTTCGCCAAAGCTCTCACGTGATACTACTAAAGCAACACCATCTACTTTGTACCATCGCATCAACACCCCACTCTAGTGGATGGCTGATTTCCCATATGGTAACACGCCACCGTCTCCTCCCCAAACAGAGGACCCCTTGCCCAGCTCAGGGCTATGATGAAGCTACTACTCCACCGATAGGATGACCTCAAATAGAATATGCCCATCTGTAACAAGAACGAAGGCCAAGGTGCCCCCACATCCGAGGTTCCATTTAACTTTGAGTCAAACTCTGTCGCTAGAGAAATGGCGGACTAGATCCGTAAGCTAAAAGAAGTACACAAAGGGATCACCCAGGCTGAACCCTGGCTAGACATCCACGGCCTCGCTCTGTTTGTGAAGGCCCAACTTTCCCCTGGTTTCAAGATGCCTAGCTTGAGCAAATTCAATGGAACTGGGAACCCAACTACATTCCGGAAAATGTATATCAGAGCCATGAGCCCATGGAGAGTATTTGAAGAGCTGATCACTCAATTGTTCAAGCAAAACATCGATGGCGCTACAGCCACATGGTTCCTCAAGCTGGAGAACTCTAAGAAGCCAACCTGGGCCGACATTGTGAGGGAATTCAATGACCAGTACATGTACGATAAGGAGGTTGTTGTGACTAGACTTAACCTTGAGACCACTTATCAGAAGGCCGTCGAGACCATCCCCGCATTCATTTCATGGTGGCACTTTAAGGCCGCACAGATGTTGGTCAGACCACTGAAGAGGAACAAATACGAATGCTTGTCAAGAACCTCTCTTCTCACCTAGAAGAGAGGATGAAGTTCCAATACTTCCCATCTTTCAAGGCTCTAATCTCCATGGGTTCCATGATCAAGGAAGCCTTATGCATTGAGAATGCGAGGGCTGAGAATGGGGCATCAAATGGTTCTAGGTACAAGAAGGGTACCCCTTATGCCTCCAACAACAACTTCTCTTCTACCCAAAATAAAATTGGAGAGATCAGCAATGTTGGCTCAAACAATCTTTTCAGTTTAGCCAAGACCGTCAAGCAACCCTTTGATCCTATCAAGATGTCATACTATGAGGCTTTTATGTGTCTAACCAAGGCAGGGATGATAAGACTTTTCCAACCAAGGAATCCTCGACCTCTAGTGAGGCCAGGGCAAAATCCTAACGAACATTGTCACTTTCACCAATATGCTGGCCATACTGTGAAGGAATTTGTAGCTCTAAAGCATAAGACTCAAGATCGTATCGATGACGGTAGACTTTTCATCACCCCCAAGAACAACTCGAATGATCTGTACATCACTAAAATTCCTCTCCCATAACACTCTTGTCAGAACATTAATGCCATCACTTTGGCAATTTCCGGGATAGACGCATCCTCCCTCATTGTGGATCTCCAACCTTGTCTGCACTTGGTGACCATCCTTGTTTCATCAAACAACTCATCAATTGATTTGTGTGAGACAGCAAAGGTGATCTTGGGTCCAATTCTCCTGACCGGCATGGGGTCAAGTCCCTTTGCTATTTTTTACACCTTTCTGGGTAGTGATGGAAGTTTTCTCATGTTGGATAAAGAGCATGAAGAGAAAGATGCCTATGTTATGAGAATTGTTCAAGGGACTTACCCCTATTTTCTTTATACAAGATTATGGCAACAAGTCTATCTTCACGATTTGCATTACGATGACTATGCCACGCCAGAGATTAACCACCTCACGAGGGATAGTCGCCATTTCAAGCCTTCCTACTTGGAAGAAGAAAACCCCCTCGAGGCCTTAAGGAGGAAGGAAAAAGGAAAAGAAATTCTTGAAGGGAATGATGACCCAGATGATTCCATAAGAAGGATGAAAGAAGTAAACATCAATGTCTCAATTTCGAAGCTCCTGACAACTTCCCGACCTCACCGAGCAGCAGTGATTAAACATTTAAACCAGACGGTGGTGCAACCTGACTTGACCCTCGGCGAGATGGTGGGCCTCATACACGATTCCGCTCAAGTGCTCATGTTCACCGATGAGGATTTGCTAGATGATCCTAATCATAAAAACTCTTTGCACATCATTGTCGAATGCAATGGGAGGTGCGTTCCTCGAGTCCTGATTGATGATAGATCAGCCATTAATGTTTACCCTCAGAGATCCCTTTAGAAGTTCGGATTCTCTATTGACCATGTCCAGCCATCCTCACAAGTCATCCGAGAGTACGAAAATGCTAAAAGAGAAGTCCTCGAAACAATCAAAATATTGCTTCAGTAAGGTTCTATCGCTCGAGAGGTTGAATTCCTCGTCATTGACATGCCGACATGTTATAATTTTCTCCAAGGGAGGCCATGGTTGCATCCAACCAAGGCTCTTGCTTCCACCGTCATCGGAATGTCAAGTTCCTGACCAAGCATGGGATTGTTACTCTAAAAGGGGATCCAAAATCATGGAAACGACTACCTCTGACAAGCCCGTTCTTCAGCTGAAGGAAGATTTGGTCGACAGTTTAAACGGATTCATGGTATACGCCATCTAGCTTGAAGACGAAGGATGGGGAGACAGTGATGACAAGTGGGACGGGCAAGACCTTTATCAGGACCACTCCGATGATCAGTTTCACTTGCAAGACGATCAAGCTTCTTTGAGCGCTGACAACTTCCGCTTAGGACCACAATTGATCCGTGACGAGGATATTAACTAGGATGCTATTAATGCCAACGTCCGCTTCACCATGCCTGAATTGATCCTATTCCCAAATGTGAGGTTGTCATTTGGATACATAAAACCGAACTTCCCCAAGTACAAAGGAGAGGGAATCGTTATGGTTCATCTGCAGAACTTTGTACAAACTCTGTATCCGACATGAGTCTCCGAGACATATTTCCCCGCTCTATTCAACCAGTGTCTCGAAGGGAAAGCACTGGATTGGTATTTCAATATCCCTGACTCCAAACACAACAATTGGAAGTATCTATGTAGCAACATCCTAAGGTGGGCTTGCTTATACCAAAGCTATGTCATGGAGATGGTCAAACTACAACAAATACATCAGTATCCGATTGAGAATTTCTCTAGCTATGTGGCTCGGTGGAAGGAACAGTGCCTCAAAGTGAGGAAGGCACCTAATGAGAAAGAGACTATCCTCATGGTCATCGAGGGATCAAGGAACCACTACTTTCATGAGTTGCGTCGTCAGCAGTGCATTAGGCTTGAAGATCTCGAGTAACATGGCTTCCACATTGACATGTGAATCCTAAATGACCCTTATGAGACTTATGTGGCAGCCCATTCAGGTAGCAGGCCTCATGAACCTCCCTACAAGAAGCAGTATCCTTTCAACCAGTGCCAGAGTGTAGTCCTCTCCTAGCTACAAGAGCAAAGAATTGTGTACCCGCTTCCTCCTCCAACTGAAGCTCCCTCATTCAAAGTTAGACTCAGCAGCTACTGTGACTACCACCAAAAGTATGGTCATACCACTAACGATTCCCCTGAACTTCAACTCCGTCTACAATGGCTCCATCTAAGTTGCTCTGAGGCGCATCAAATTTGCCTTTTTGTGTCCATATGGGCAGCCTACACCAAGAGTTCTAACTCTTATTTTTAGTGTAGTTTAAATTCTGCACTTTCATTTCAATGTAACGTGGGCCTGAACTACGTTTGGTCTGATCCCCGTACATTTTGTCTTTACCTATAAGTGCGTGCACTGGTGTACGTAGGCCACTTCCCTGGAGTGCAACCACAATAATAAACAAAAAAATCAAAAAACCAAAAATCTCTATGTTATTCATGTAATCAGAACTACGTGGACCATATTCTCCAAATGCACTTTTGTAAAATCAATCTGATCATGTTAACAATTTACATACCAGCACACACTGGAGATACATAGGCAGCCTTCAGGCTCGGTTCGAATAAAAATAAAGCCAAAAACATGTCTTTTGTACGAGTTAAGGAAAGAAATTCCTTTACTTTTCCCCAAGTGGATTCCTACTCTAACTCTTGGGTGGCAACCCTAACCTTTCTCGAGTGATCTTATAGTCTGTCACATTCTCTAGGGGCAATCCCCTCATTCTCTTCAAGTGTGTCACCATCACAAGCATCATGAATTGACAGACATTTGTCCTTCATCCTTCAAAGTTTAATCATGTCCTAACATTTCTCTTTGTCCAGATGACCAACCCTGACCAACACCGAAATTAAACATCTCACCGACCTACCCTTGACAACTTATGCAAGAAGGGCACGTATATTGCCCATAATGGGACATGTACCCGGGACCGGGCTAGAGAAGAACCAAAAAGGAATCAAAGAACCAATCCTACCCTTTGACAACGAGAACTGTGCAAGTCTCTATTTCTCTCCTAAACAGAGGCCTCGCCCCCAATCTCTCCCAAAAACTCCTTGGATGGCTGGTTTGTCCAACTCGGTCAAGACGCCTTGTACTACGGTTACCTTGAACCTTGGTATGACCCAAAAGAACAAAAGACCCTTCCTCTCTTGTATATATTCTTCGATAGTCTCCAGGTTACCGAGGACAAACCTGCAACTGATATCCCTAACACCACAACCGAACAACTTGACTGGGTTGAACATATCAAACACCGAGCTTTCAATCGCCTTTTCCATATGAGTCTCCTCAATGATGATGACTTTGACCCTACACACCTAATTTCCCTAAGACAAAACATCCAAGAGTGGAGTTGGGAATTCAAGAAGACGGGGGGATACAGTGAGATCCGGATCTATGTTGGCAATCATCCCCCAAAACATGAACAAGCTATAGAAAGCATACTCGATCCTAACCCTCACCCTGGGTCAGGGAACTTTCTTGAGTCGAAAGTAAATCCCTCAAGTGAATTTGGCCTTGCTGACAATGACTTTGACCATTCATCTTCATCATCCTCCACAAATAGCCTTGCCTCCACCACATATTCATCTGGCATCTCAGACGCAGACGACTTACCCTTAGGTTTTGAGCATATTTGCATGCAAGAGCCTGCCATATAGCATGATGATGAGTCAAGGACATACATTTCACCGGTTGAAGAGACCATACTTAAAAACATTGGCACAGAAGAAAATAGAAAAGAAGTCAAACTTGGCTCGATGCTGTCGCTAAAGGAAAAAGAGGCATTCACAATGCTTCTTATAGAGTATTTTACGTGTTCGTTTTGTCATATCCAGACATGCCAGGTGTTAACCCTGACATTGCCCAACACGTATATGGTTGTTCTCTGACAGTAAGCCGAAGAAGCAGAAACTTTGCCGCATGAAACCCAAGATCAGTTTGAAGGTCAAAGAAGAGATCCAGAAAGAGATCAATGCCAGATTCTTTGAAGCTTTTAAACACCTAGAGTGGTTGGCTAATATTTCTGCCATTCCCTAGAAAGACGCAAAGTCCGAATGTGCATCGAATTCCATGATCTGAATGCAGCCACTCCTAAAGATTGTTTCCTTTTGCCTCATATTGACATGCTAGTCAACAATACGGCTAACCACGCCATGTTCTCATTCATGGACGCATTCTCAGGATATAATAAGATCCTAATAGCCTTGCAAGACATGATTGAAAAATCATTCATCACCCCCTGGGGAACATACTGCTATAGAGTGATGCTATTTTGACTCAAGAACACCCAAGCAACTTACCAGCAAGCTGCTACTAGCGTCCTCCATGACATGAACCATGAGATTGTTGAAGTATATTTCGATGACATGATCGTCAAAAGCAAGACCTTACGGGGGCACATTGATGCGCTCAGAACTTCATTGGATAGAATTCGGAAGTTCTGACTCTGACTGAACCCACAAAAGTGTGTCTTTGGGGCCACCTCCAGCAAGCTCCTTGAATTTGTAGTCAGCCAGAAAGTAATTGAAGTCGACCCAGACAAAACAGAAGCAATCATGGAGCTTCCTCCTCCCCGCACCAAGAAAAAAGACCAAGGTTTTCTAGGACAGATCCAATACATCAGCCGCTTCATCTCACAACTCACCTGGACTTGTGAGCCAATTCTCAAACTCTTTAGGAAAGGAGCCACCAATAAATGGAATGATCAATGTCGAGAAGCATTTGATGTTATGAAAAACTACATGGCCAAGCCGCTAATCCTGATTCATCAGAGGCCCAATGAACCTTTCTTGTTGTATCTGACCGTAACTGAAACGGCCATGGGCGCATTCCTTGCCCAACAGCAAGAAGCTTATCGAGTAAGAAACTCGATACAATTCTCTTAAACGCACATGCATACCACTTGTCTATGCTACCAAGAAGCTGAGGCACTATCTTGAAGCACATACGACCTACCTCATTTCAAAACTTGACCCGATCAAGTACCTCTTTGATACGCCAATCATTAGTGAAAGGTTGGCTAGGTGGCATGCTCTGCTATCTGAATTTGATATCAGATGCATAAATCAAAAGTTCGCCAAAGGACGAGCCATTTCGAAAGCTCTGGCTGATGGCTCCATTTCTGGGGACGAGTACAAGGACTCATTTCCCGATGAGAACATCGTCACTATCGAGGAGTCCTGATGGAAAATGTACTTCGATGGTGCTTTCAACTATAGGGGCAATGGGATCGGTGTCCTGTTGATTGATCCCGATGGCCTCCCTGTGACTTTCTCAGTCAAGCTTGACTTTCCGAATATTAACAATACGGTTGAGTAAGAAGCTTGTATCTATGGAGTCAAGGCAGCCCTAGCAGCAATTGCACGACTCCTGGCTGCATTTGGAGATTCCAACCTCATCATATCATAGACCATAGGGGCATGGAAGATTCGAGAAGAACATATTCAAGGCTATGCCGACGGTTTACATCAACTGATCCCACTATTTAAAGACATAACTTTTCGACAACTGCCACGTGAACAGAACGACTTTATAGATGCTTTAGCGAACCTTGCCACCTTGATGGTTTGGGAAAATGGAGCAAGAGCTCAGTCGATCACCCTTGAAGAGAGGCTCGAACCCGCTGTCAAGGGACAGATTGTCAATGCTTTGACTACAGGGACAGAGGATGAACCATGGTTCGTTGATATACAGAATTACTTTGAGAAACAAGATATCCCCTGGGAATCTCTATAAAGGATCAATTGGTCATAAGATGCCTTAAGATGTAGCACACCATGTACATCGGCAAGCTGTACCACAAAGGCCTTGATGGCACTCTCGAGCTCTGTGTCACAGAAACAGAAGCGCAAAAGATGAAGGAAATCCACAGCGGGGTTTGTGCTTCTCATATGAATGGTAGAATGCTAGCCAACAAAATCATTCCCATGGATATTACTGGACTACAATAGAACGTGAGTGTTATCGGATGGTCCGTGCCTGCCATAAGTGCCAAATCTTTGCCAATCTGAACAACATGCCTCCAAGGCCCCTGCATAAATGACCTTGCCATGGCCATTCTCCATCTGGGGGATCGATATCATCGGCCTAATTCATCCCAAAGCCTCTAACAAACATCAGTACATCCTAGTTGTTGTCGACTACTTCTCGAAATCGATCGAGGCTACATCCTTTGCAACCCTAGGGGCAAAGCAAGTAGCAAAATTTGTTATGAGCAACATCATCTGCCGCTACGATGTGCCTTTTAAGATTTCACAACGACTCACAATTTGAGGGGCACCAGAAGGAAATGCTTCGCAAATACAAGATAATAAACCATCAAACCTCGCCATACAGACCTCAAACTAATGGAGCTATTGAGGCATCCAACAAAACGATCTGCAATATTTTGGGCAAGATGACATAAAAAACTAGAGAATGGCCTGAGAAGCTGCCATATGCACTGTGGAGATTCTGAGCCTCTATTCGCAACCCGACCGGTGCTACGCACTCTTCTTTGGTTTACAGCATCGAGCCAATGATGCTAATTGAAACTGAAGTTAGATCACTTCGAGTGATAGCAGAATGCGATATTCCCGAGGATCTTTGGTACCGAGCCCGATACGAGGAACTAGCTCTCCTCAATGAACGCCGAGTTGTACCACATCACAACATTTCAGGCTACCAATGCCGGGGTGTAACTGGTGAATTCATTTCCATCCAAAAGTTCCATGTTTGACAGTAAGTCATTTGATATGCTATTTTCAAGCTCTTTGAGGGCATTGTAATGGTAAATAAAAAGAAAAATCAAAACCCCTAAGGTTGTAGTTTACCCCTGAGGCACCTAGCCGAATTACGCTTTACTTGATTCCCACAGACGAGATACATAGGCAGTCCACTAGGGACTTGATCAAAGACATTTTTTACCCCTGAGGCGCTCCCTTGAACTACGCTTGACCCGATCCCCACAGAAAGGATATGTGGGCAATCCGTAGGGACTCAGTCAGAGGATTAATTCTATCCCCAATAGCAGTAAAAAAAATCAGAAAAGTTGAATAAAAAAACTAAATGAGGTGAAAGAGCGAGGTTCACGAGAAATTGTGCTAAGATGTAAAATTTTGGACGAACCCATCTCATTACGAGTGATCAAACTTGGTCATCTCCCGCTATATTCAAAAAAAAAAAAAAATTCTCATGACATGAAAGAGCGAGAGTCTCGAGTACTTGTGCTTTAGGTGGTTGATCTTGGACAATCCCATCTCATTTGAAGTAGTCAATTATGGACAACTCTCGCCAAAACAATGAAAATGTCGAATCAAGTGGTGTAGTTTGGACGTGGGCCTCGAGCCTTGTGACATGCATCAAAATTGGATCATTTCTCATGCCTTGCATTGTATTTGTGATTAGACATTTTCATCCAAGCGTGTTCAGCACACATCTTTCAAGAAAATAAGATTGTCTTCAACGCTTGTCAAAACCATGGAACCCATTTAATCATAAACACAATCTTAATCACATTCCTACCATCATTGCAATGGTTCAGGCTCGTAGTCTGAAAAGACTCAATTCACTACTCACTTTCAACCCATGAATTTCTTGACCTATCCCGTCATTGACCTATGACTCAATTATCCCAGCAAACTCACACTTGAAGTACAATGCCTAGACCAGCTCAGTCTATTTCAGTCATTCCCATTCATGGATCAACCTGCTTTATGCAACAAACCTAATCCACTTTCCACGACTCCAACTCCTTGACATTTCTATCTCCATTCTGGTCATTCCATTGTATCTTGCATACTCACATCCTAGTCAGCGACATCATCATCGAGGAGATTAATCCCTCGATTCCCTACTACTCCTGCCAACTCATTCGGTCCAAGCTCCCGAATGAACCTGATCATTTTCGTCCAAACCATTTCATTCCTCTCGGCGCTACGACCCGCGTAACCCCCAGTAAGTCAAATTTTGACTCCTATCCCTAGCGGAACCTTATTGACCTGTCCCCCTGCAAGTCAAATATCGGCTGTGATCCCAAGCGGAACCTTGTTAGCACATCCCCAACAAATCAAAATAGTGACCTTGATCCCTAGTGGAACCTTATCGGCCCACCCCCAACAAGTCAAAACATTGACCTTAATCCCTAGCGAAACCTAATTGGCCCATCCCCAACAGAGGATAACTGGCCGAACCCAATCTACCCCTAGCAAAACAAAGAGAGCTTCTTTAGAGCCGCTCGCGACCCCTCAAAAACAATCAAAGTCATTCAAGTCAAATTGCACCAACACAATCGATGCCCCTAGAGGAATCAATATCAACTAAATCCCAAGTGGAGCCCAAGGATGTCCACTCATCCAGGCAAAAACTCTCAGAATCCACAGACACCTAGTTGTCGAAACAATTCCCTAGTGAAGTAAAGAGACATCAAGTCTATCCGAGTCATAATCCCTTATCATGACAGATTTGTCAAAACAAATTCTATCCCCAGTGGAACTAAAGGAAATATGGTTGTTCGAACTCCCCAAATCAATCCATGGAGTCAAATAGAACACTCCCTGACCCCCAGCTAAGTCAGCGGACATTCAGTTTGCCTGACTCCAATTCCCAATAGAATCAGTAGACCCAATGGTCGTCCAAATTTCCTCAATCGAGTTAACCAAGTTGAACTCCCCATCAGAGCCGAAGTACTCGGCATCTCACGAGAGGCCCTAGAGGAATTTATTTTCAAACACCAACAAGTTTGACTTTGATCGCGTGTCTTAGGACTTTCGCATTTTCATCATGTGCATCCTAATAACTTCAACAAACCCTCGGCGGTGCAGAGTAGAGAATCTTCGGCAGTGCTGGACGATTTGAATTTACCTTTGAAATAGACCATCGCCGGTGCTGAGTAGAGAATATCCGGTAGTACTAGAGATTCGACTTCTGTTTCAAGATGGACCCTTGGTAATATTACATTAGTTTACATTTTAGCTAAGTTTAGTTCATTAGTTCACATTTTACAAAATAT
>ONZA01015107.1:27334-48508 GCA_900322205.1 Kewa caespitosa | reverse complement strand
TCAAAGGGTTGAAGGGACGTAGTTGCCTAAGATGAGGTGGATGCTGATGTCGCTCGTCGAAGAGAGGCACCTACACACAGAACGCATGTGAACTTCCCCCAGCGTGATCCGAGGAACGGTCCTTCGACGATCAAGTCAGTAATGGTGATCCAATTAGATTTGCCCCCAAAGGGGTGTGGACCCAAGGGGCAAATACAATGCTCTTTAAGACAGCAAAAACTTTCTTGGGAAAGAGGAAATACTTGAATGCTCTAGAGAAAGAAAGTAAATGAGCTAATTAATCAGTTGTCAAGATCAAATATTCTCCTACCTTTGCAAGGTGTGCATGTCTCCTATTTATAGACAGTCTCCAGATGCTGCTAGTGTTGAGGTCTGTCCATTAAGGAGGTGCATGTGGACATTGGGCCTAGTAAAAGCATGAGCCTTGAAGGCCGCCAATCATCCCTGACCACGTGCACGATACACGTGGCGCTTCTAGAAGGTTCTGAAGTCTTCCTTACACTTTCCCCTTTCCTAAAGGGGGTGTCTTATTGGATCAAGTCAATGTCTTAGCTGTGAGCCCTTCTATCGTTCCCCTCGTCAGCTGACGAATCCCCTTCGTGGGTCTCCCCCTCGTTGGGACCCTTCGCCCTTCAATGGATGAAGAGAAGGTGATCTGTGCCAGAGGAGTGTTTCATCACATCCTAGGACCGAGACAAGAGTCAGATTGCCGAAAGGGGTGATGAAGAGAGGGACTGCTGAGGCGATGGTGACGAAAGTGGGCTGATGGAAGTCGGCGAGAATAGTGGGCCGGTACGAGGACCCGGTTGGAGACATGATCATGGGCCTAGGCGGGACCCATGACAAAATGGGCCGAAGGGATCCATGGGCTGAATCAGGGCCTAAGACAAAATGGATCGAACATTTGCCCTCAGATTGAGCGTGCTCCAAGATTGTGACGTAGGTGCTTGCCTGATCCGAAAACTTTTAGATGGGTCCTCCAATACCCGAAGGGTCACCCTCCTCCTTTTGCTCTGTCTTGAGATGATCACATGAGGGGCGTGTGACACGTGGCAGACTCTGGGGGCCTTTCATGACACGTGGCCCCAACCGACGTGATGTTTCATCTTTTTCTCCTCATTTTCCTAAATACAGGAAGTCTTGTCCCATTTACTCCTTTCCATTTTTGTGAATTCTAGAGAGAGTGTGAATTCTAGAGAGAGAAAGTTTCATCCTCGCTTGCGTCAAAGATCAAGCTGCTCAACCACCCTCCCCGACCCATCTTTTCAGGTACCCTCGTCCTCTTGTAAATATGTATCTTAACGATGATTTGAATGGGATCCCGTCCTCAAGGGCTTCGTCAATTTGACCCCAAAATTTTGTTCGGAGCGTCTGAGGGGGACCATGGAGACGTTTCGGCTTTTCCATGAGGACGCGGACTTTTGGTCCAAAGGACCTATTGCATGGGAGATTTCTCTCTGGGCCCAAGATTGTTTGGGCCGGGAGCTCGACGTGAATAACCTCTGGCAAGGGGGTCTCGCATCCGCCGGTGGCAAGCAGAAGGTGGACCCTTCGTCCGGCCCTCGCGCCCCTTGTCCTGAGGACATTAGAAATAATCCGTTGGTGAGTACCCCCGACACCTTAGGAGAAAATGTTAATAATGATAATAATCTCAATGTTTTGGCTTCGGCGAGCTCAGCGGTACCGGTGCAAGCTTGGTGTCTCCGCAGAAAGACTATGGCTAGGAGGATGGCTCGGACAAAGAAAATGGCTCGGAGAGTACCCTACCAACTCGAGGATGAGCCCAACCTGTCGTCCGCCGAGGTCACCAAGTCGGAGCCCCATGGAAGGCGAAAGCTTGTTCTGGATGAGAGTTCGAATTTAGCTTTGTTAGTTGGTAAGTTATTACAATTCTGTTTTTGTTGCCCTGGTCCTAGCTGGCTCATCGCACTTCGGATTCCACCAAGATCACCGTAGCTTGCCTTTCGTCGTACACCATTCCAGAGGGCATGACGAGGGCGGTAAAGAAGGCGAAGAAGATGAAGGAAGAGAAAGCTGCCGAGAAGGAGGATCCTAGTACAATATCGAGTGGCTGGCGTATATCTGAGGATGACTTCGACCAGTATTTGGCGTGGGTCGGTGGTCTTGGGAGGGCCTACTTATTAGAGCCAGAGGATGGCTCGATGGTTCACCCTTATGGTGACTTTGTCGCATTACATAAACTCTCGGGCAAGTTTGGCTTCAAGTTACCCCTTCATCCCTTCGCCCTCTCCCTCTTGAAGGCCTACAACCTCGCCCCGGCACAACTCGTTCCCAACACTTGGGAACATATCACCTTTTTCACCATTTTTTGCTCCATTCCAACATAAAACCGACCCTCGGCCTATGGTTTCTTGTGACCAATGGCCCTAAACCTCACCCTACTGTAATTTCAAATTTTCTATTTTGAGCCCAAGTACGAGTGTGTCTTCGTACCTTTGATGCCGTCCAAGAACTTTGGCTGGGTGACTGATTTTACGTCGTTACCCTAAAGGATGTCTTCTTGGACAAGGTCCCCAGGTGGAACCATGCCACTAGCTTGGTCACCGTCTGTAGGCCCTCGTTAGAGGACGAGGCTTCTCTGAAGCTATTTCACTGGGAAAAGAGGTATCGGAGAGCCGACACCCAGATCTATGGGAAGATGCCCCTTTGGTGGATACCTGAGAGGAGGTGGACCAAGGATGAAGAGTTTTTGGTGTACCATGGGATCAACGATTCCATGGACAGGGATAATTTTTGTCTTTTCCTTTAGTTCGTTTTTTAGTTGTCCCTCAATGATGTTTACTCACTCGTTTTGTCCTCAATTTTGCAGAGGTTGCTCGTGCTTCCCTTCTGACTTCGTTGGCGGCAAGGGATATGAAGGGGGATTTGACTTTGGAGGACAATCAAGCCAGAATATTGGCTGAGACAAGTTGCTCCTCGCCGAGACGAAGGCCGTAAGTTTTCTAACCCCTTCGTTCGCTTATTCGACTTTCTTTCGTGTAGAAGAAGGATGTTGTGGGAGATGGGACGAAGCGAAAGAGGGAGAAGGCCGCCTCCTCGTCTTATATTAGGGGATCCTCGTCCGTCCCTCCCGTTAGAGATGCCTCTTCGCCTAGGCCTCATAAGAAGGTGGAGATTGGAAAGGAGCTGAGGAACGTGGCCGAGGTAACCTCATACGGGAGTCCCGAAAAGGCGTCCATGACGCTATCCTGATGGCACTTCCAGTCTCGACCCCATCCTGGAGGAGGTTCACCTCGGACCCTGCATTTGGGGTCCTGGTTGGCTCCTGTGCTGACAAAGGGAAAGCCCCAATTGTTTCAGGCTCGTCTCCCCCCTCGCCCCGCATTAGGGCCTCGCCAGGGTGCCTTCTTCCCCGATATCTTTCTCAAAATCCAGATGAAAAGGACAGGATGGTGGCTCCTAGATAAGGCTGTGCTTGCTGAGGATCTTCAGTATTTGGAGCATTGCCCTAGTGCTACTGAATACATGTGCCAGCGCTTGGCTATGGAGGTATGCTTCGTCCTCCTATGTTGTGGTTTCTTCCTTTTTCTCTTTATTTCTTATGCTGATTTGTCCTTGTTTGTCATACAGGCGGTGATCCTGTCTCGGCACTACATTGACCTTGCCTGCAAGAAGGAGGGGCGGTCTTGGGATGACGAGAGGGAAAAGATGGAGGCTGTCAAGGCCAAGAAGGTGAAGGGGAAGGTCGAGAAGGAAATGGACTAGCTGGCCCGGCGCTGCGAGGCCTTGGAGAAGGAGAAGTTCGAGATAAGGGTGAAGCTCGCTGCTGTAGAGGCTGAGCTGGCTAAGGAGAAGGACGAGAGGTCTGCTGCTCTTGCTGCTAAGACGCAGATCTCTGCCGAGATGGAAGTGGAGAAGGTCAAATCCAAGGCCCTCAGTGATGCCATGGTTGCATCCGAGAGGGAATTCTTAGAGAGAATCAAGAAAGCTTTCATGGACATCTTCGACTCCGAAGACGGTTTCTGATGTCTGCAGACGAGGAAAGTCGTCCTGATGGCGTCCGAGTTGGGGGAGGACCCTGTTAGGCCCCTGACTTTTAGTCTTACGGTAGAGCTCAAGACGTCAACACTATTCTCACCTCGTCAGAATGGGATTGTCCCCAGGTTGACAGCTGAAAAATTCTAACGATTGATTGGACTTAGTCTCCCGACTTCTTAGGGTTCCTGAAACAGTATTCTTGTACATGTACAATATTCTTAGTATTTGAAGTTGAACCAATTGTGGGGGTACAAAAGACTTGGTCAAAAGAAGCTGTTACTAACGGATAGAAGTAGTTCCTATAAACCAGGAAGATGTCGAGAGAATCTCGGAGCTGCAGAGTTAAGGCCACGTACTGCTTCTACTAGGTCAACCGTTGGAGAATAATAATGAAGACTATAAATACAAGCGTGAAGAAGTTCAGAAGGGACACATCCTGCTCTACTTTCATCCTTAACTCCATTTCTTTATCTCTCCATTGGTATGTATTTTACTATTATCATTCTCAAGTTACACTTTGTATTCTCAACTTTGCAATACATCAAGCTCATACTATAGTGAAGCCTTTCCCTGTTGGAGGATGAGTCCAACCCAGGTTTTTCCCCTATTCAAAGGGTTTCCTCGTAAAAAGTTTGTGTGTCAACTTTACTTTATGCATTTTGATTTCTTTACATTACCATTATTATCCTGAGCTCTGATCGACAAATTAGACTAGTTGGTCCACATTTCTACTTAGCAGAACTTAGGTAAATTTTTACAAAAACAATTTGGCGCCCACCGTGGGGCATCTAGCCTAAAAAGCCTATTTGGAGTTCACATCACCATTTTTAACTTTTATTTGCAATGGAACCTGTTGGTCAAACCAACCTAGCTGATGAAACCAACAACGCTGCTGAAACACTTGCCGTCGAGACACCTGCTATTTATATTCTGATCACACAAGCTGGAACTTCACAAGTCGTGCCAAGAGCACCATTCAACAAATTAGGCCTAGGGAACCCATCCTCTGGCCAAAACTTCCATTCTGTTCCTCCCCCGTTTAGCCTAGGAGGTTCGCCACCATTGGACCAAACATTCAAAAGTTCAATTGCGCCAAATGAGATAATAACTGTGGAAGATGAATGAGACCCTGAAGAAATACAAGCTGCACTCAGGGATCTAGTCGATATCACCAAGCTGTAGCAGTCTAGAATGCAGCAGCTAGAGCTAGAAAATCAACGACTCAGAGCAGCCACGGAAGGTGTAGGCCTTCCATCCAAAGTTCCTATCAGAAGGGATATACTCAATATTCCTCCCCTGCCATCATTCAATACTCTAGGAGCCAGGATGACCATCAATCCACTGGAAACTCCACAATACCCACCAGGGTTTACTCCAAGATTATCCTCGGGATTTCACAAGACCTTGGGCGACCTCTACACTTCTACAACCTAGGCGCCCTCGACTGGAATACCTGCACACCTCAACGATGACAATCATATCGTCTGGGAAGAAGCTACCCACATCAGAGCCCAGCTGCAGAATCTGCACCGTACCACTGATGGCAGTGACCCACCATCATCACGACCCTATAGTGGTAACCATATTAATAGTCCATAAAGTTTTGTTGCTAATGAGTCTAATAATGCAGGTGTAATGTGCGAAGTGATATCCTACATCAAGAATGTGGAGGAAATGATCAAGAAAATTCCTGGAGCACCTCAACCTATCGAGCGGATCTCATCTCACGCCAATGCCAAGACGCCATTCATAGATGATATTACTAGCTTGGAGATGCCTGAAAAATTCAAACCCCCATCCATGTCGTCGTATGATGGAACTAGAGACCCTCTGGAGCATCTGCCACTACACCAACCGAGGATGTCCGTCATGCCAATCCCCGTCCATCTAAGCCTGCATGTGCAAAGGCTTCAGCTCGACGCTGTCAGGTTTGGCATTAGAATGGTACTTGAATCTACCTAAGGGCAAATATCTTATTTTGCAGATTTTGCCAACGCCTTCTAGAGTCAGTTCTCCATGGCCCAAGAAGTCTGACGAACCCACAAGCAACAAAGATACATCCAAATGGTGTGATTTCCACAATGACATCGGCCACAGAACGGAAGATTGTGTCACCCTAAGGAAGGAAGTTGCGCATCTGATCAAACATGGCTATCTGAAAAATCTGCTGATAGATAGCCAAAAGGACAAGCCAGCATTGGAAGCCCCGACCAAGGTGGTGTGATTCATCCAAGGAGGTTCAGATGTCTGCAGAGTGTCTTACTCATCAGCAAAGAGGACCGCAAGGAGAATTCCATGAAGAAGCCAGAGCAACCAACCCGTCCAAGAAGGAGGCACATACCAATCACGTTCGATGTAGCAAACCTGGAGCACATTCAAGAATACCGTCATGACAGTCTGGTTATCTCTCTGCAAGTGGGATGTGCTAAGGTGCACAATATTCTGGTCGACAACGGGAAGTCAGTCAATCTGATCATGACGAACACCCTGAAGGAGATGGGAATCGAAGGGAAGGGCATCGTAAAGAGTTCACTAACTCTTGTCGGATTTAGCGGAGAAACCAAATAGACCTCGACCACATATTCTTGCCGAGCAGTGCACGAGGGGCACATTCTTTCGGAAAGTTTGCTGTGATCGACAACCTGTCTTCATACAATATGCTACTCGGCAGACCTTAGATACACAACTTGGGGAGCAGTGCCATCGACTTACCACCAGTCTATCAAATTTCCAAGCAGTTCTGGCGTAAAGGTAATCAGAGGTGACTCGAAATTTGCCCAGGAATGCTACAAAATATGCTTAAAGCCAAGTACTGGATGGAGGGAAAAATAGCAATTAAAGCAACCTCAAGTCCAAAGTGTTCTTATTAAAGAGCCAAAGTAAAATGTCAAAGAAGTCGTTTGGACCCTGAGGATCCAGAAAAGAAAGTGCTGATTGGTGATGACATACCAAAAAGAATCAAGCATGGCGTTGAACAGTTCCTCAAGGACAAGATGAAATGCTTCGCATGGCACCACAGTGACATGACCAGGATCGATGCAGATGTCATCACTCACAAGCTGAATATCGATCCTGCATTCAAGCTCGTCCAACAAAAGAGAAGGAAGTTTTCTGCAGAACATAACCAAGTCATCAACGAAGAAATTGAAAAGCTGAAAGAAACAAGAATGATTCAAGAAGTCATGTATCCTGACTGGTTGGCCAACGTCGTAGTTGTGAAAAAGAAAAATGGGAAGTGGAGAGTGTGTGTTGACTACACTGACCTAAACAAAGCCTACCCAAAAGATCCATTTCCACTACCACATATCGACGCTATGATAGATGCAACAACCGAGCACAAAATCCTGACATTCTTGGACATCCAGAGTGGTTTCAACCAAATTCAAATGTATGAGCTAGACAGAGAACACACTGCCTTTATGAAATAGATGGGCATCTACTACAATGCTATGCCTTTTGTGTTGAAGAATGCTGGAGCAACGTATCAGAGACTTGTCAACATGATGTTCAAGAATCAGCTAGGCGACACGATGGAAGTTTACATCGATGACATGGTGATTGAATCAAAATCAGCAGACAACCACATTCAGCACCTAACAACTGCGTTCGACATACTAGAGGTATACAACATGAAACTTAATCATAACAAATGCACTTTTGGGGTTTCTTCAGGGAAATTTCTTGGCTGCATGGTGACGAGGAGAGGAATAGAATCCAACCCTGAATAAATCAAGGCCATCTTGGAGTTGCAATCACCAAAGATTGTGAAAGAGATCCAGTGCCTGACTGGACATGTAGCAGCCCTCAATCTATTCATCTCCAGCTCGTCAGATTGGTGCAAACCATTCTACGATGTCCTAAGAAAGAGCCAGAAGTTCGAGTGGACTGAACAACATGTTAAGGCTTTTCAGGAGCTAAAAGAAAATTTGAGCTTCCCAACACTCCTATTCACTCCTATCCCAGGTGAGAACTTGTATTTATATTTGTCAGTAACCAAGAATGTGGTCAGTGCTGTGCTAGTACGTGAACAAGACGCACTGCAATATCATGTTTATTATGTAAGTAAAAGTTTGTTGGATGCTGAAACTAGATATAGCCATTTAGAAAAGTTAGTGTTAGTTTAGGTAATATCTTCAACCAAATTGTGTCCTTACTTTGAAGGACACCACATTATCATTAAGACTAACTTCCCTATCAAGTCTATTTTGCGCAAGCCTGAACCGTTTGGCAGGATGGAAAACGGTCTGTCCAGCCGAGTACCTATCAAATCTCCTATGAGCCTAGATAGCAGACCTAGTAGCCGATTTTGGTCCAAGGACGCAACCCCTAGCAGATTTCGCATCTGATTTTAGTCCAAGACCTTTAGAGGCAGAAGCATTACAAGATTTACGACACCTAAATAGAGAGCTTGAGCCTCAAAAATGGATCCTATTCACTGACGAAGCAGCAAATGTCAAGGGGACAAGACTTGGCGTCGTTCTAAAATCCCCACAGAATAACATAATACCTCACGCCTTCAGCTGCAAATTCAAGACGACGAACAACGAAGCTGAGTACGAAGCCCTGATCGTTGGACTTAACATGGCATTGGAGCTGAAGGTCAAGCACCTAGAGGTAAATTCTGACTCACTGCTGATTGTTAACCAGGTAAATGGATCATATGCAGCGAAGGACTCCAAGATGTTACCATATCTAGAGAAAAGCTAGTCAGCCTATTTGACGAATTCTAGTTGAAACAAGTACCCAGAGACCAAAACATGCAGGCTGGCACCCTGGCAGCTTTAGGGTCCAATTTCGATCCGACAAATCTTGATTCAATTCGAATCATTCACCTCCTCTCCCTATCCATCAATAAACAAGGTAAGGAAGTTAATACTATACGTTGTTATATATTTGAAACTAACATACATGGAACTATTTGGATGAAACCATACATTGAATTCCTACAAGAGCAAGGTGACGAACAGAACAGTAAGGTGTCAAGGGTGTTTAGAAATAAAGCTTCGCGATTCGTGTTGATCAATGGGGTGCTATTCAGAAAGTCAGCGGTAGGATCGCTGCTCAGATGCTTAGAAGAAGACCAAGCTCAAGAAGTCCTACGAGAGCTACACGAAGGAATCTATGGGAACCATGCTGCAGGACAAAGTCTGTCTAAGAAAACATTTTGAATGGGATACTTATGGCTGTCAATGAGGCAACAAGCAATAGATTATGCAAAAAAGTGTGATGCATGCCAACGACATGCTCCAGTAATGCATCAATCTCCAAAGATACTCCACACAGTTTCTTCTCCCTATCCGTTCATGAAGTGGGGGATGGATATTAAAAAAAAGCTACCACTAGATCTGGCTAGAGAGCCTACATGCTTGCCATAACAGACTATTTTTCCAAATGGATAGAAGCGGAAGCATTCAGTCAGGTGACAGACAAGGAAGTCATATCTTTCATCAAATGCAACATCATATGCAGATTTGGAATTCTATCGCAAATTGTGTGCGATATTGGCTCGCAATTCATAAGTGAAAAGATAAGGTCGTTCTACGCTGAATGGAACATTGAATTACACACTTCCGCACCACGACATCCTCAAGAAAATGGACAAGCAGAATCCAGCAATAAGATCATCATCAACAACTAAAGAAAAGGCTGGAATAAAGTCGAGGAAGATGGGCTGACGAGCTGCCATTGGTCCTTTCAGACAGAACAACGTCCAAGAATTCAACTGGTCAGACTCCATTTTCCTTGGTTTTCGGCTGCAAGGCAGTGATTCCTACAGAGATAAGCATTCCAACTCAAAGGTATGGTCACTCAACTCAAGATTCCAATAATGTTGAACTCACTGCATCTTTGATACAATAGATGAACCCAGAGAAACGGCAAGCATCAGGATGGCAGCTTACCAACAAGATGTAGCTAGAAGCTACAACAAGAATGTAAAGATCAGTTGCTTCAGAGTAGGGGACATGGTCCTCAGAAGAGTATTCGAAAACACAAGAGAGCACGATGCTGGGAAGCTGGCTTCAAATTTTGAAGGCCCATACATTATTGATTCAATGGTCGGTAAGGGTGCTTACAGGTGAAAGAGGTTGGAGGGTAAAATACTACCTAGAAGTTGGAATGCCATACATTTAACTATCTATCATTCTTAGTGTCTTTAATTGTTTAAATAGTACTTTTTGATACTTAATAAATGTGACATCCTGAATCATCCCCATGAATAAAGAGGACGACAAGCATAAGCTAACTAACAGTAAAGGTACTACATATGTTCTCAATTTCGCGCTTTGATTTTATCTTTCTTTTTGATGATCATACTAACTTGAGTGTCGGAGGGTTGTTGGTCTAACCAACGACCACCCTGACTGACTTCTGTCTTGCAAACCTCATTTTTCTATAGGGGACAACTCGATTGCAAGACAGGGGGACAAGGATATACAACAGTGCAAAGCTGGTTCAAGACGTCGTGACGCAAAACTGACTTGAGACATCAGATTTTCACGCTTGCAAAGCACACTCGCCTTAACTGGCCAGATCACAGGAATACAGCACTAAACTCTACCATGTATATAGCATACGGAAAGTCTAGACGCTAGTGGCATTATACGAATATGTCATTAGGGTTGAAACGGAACCACAACCCACAAAGGGCATGAGTTTAAACCTCTGACGCCCATAACAAACACAAAAGGTTAGCGCGCACAGCAGAATGCAGGGCGTGCGAGGGCACATTAACACAAAACAAGCTAGCAAATCTACTTTGTATATGCAACAACACAAGTACGGATAAAAGCTTCGTCTCTACAGACAAAGTCCACAGTATTTATACAAAATAAAAGCCCCCACGTCTACAAGCAATTCCTACTAAGAGGCAATCAAAAGCACTTATCCTCACTCCCATGAGCAAGGCAAAAAGTTACAAACCAATTGTATCCAAGACGGCAGGATGTCCGGAAAATAAATAATGTTCAAGATATTACTAAAGAAAATTAAGAAGTAGCATCAGGCTGGGTAGAGTCGAGCTGAGTAGTGTTGAGCTGAGTAGAAAAAGCTTGATCAGAACTTGGCAAAGTTGGTTGCTGCAAAGCTGAAGCTGGTAGAGGCACGACAGGCTGAGTAGAAGAAGAAATAGGTGCAAAAGCACCATGAAGATCGACACCCAGAACAGCAGTGTCCTCCTCAGCAAACCTTGCTGCCATCAGCTTGGCAGTAGCCTAGATCTCTTCAGCAGAAGGACGCACTTCATCAGGCTCGACGGGAAACTTGTCATTCAGACGAGACCAAGTCGCAACAAGGTCCCAACTCTTATGCTTCCTATGAGCATACTCCTCCATCATCTCGATGCGTCCCTTTGCCCCAAAGAAGATAGCAGTGCTCTTGAGCACATCCTCCAGTTGAGCAAGTGCAGCATCCTTTTCAGCAATGATAGAGTCCTTCTTCCAAAGTTCCACCCTAAGTTACTCCATCTCCTTAAGCCGCTCCTCCATCTCAGTCATGGCCTTTAGGTTCTTCGTCAGCTTGTCCTCAGCATCCTCCTTGACTCCACGAAGATTTGCAACCTCACACTCCAGCATCTTACTCTTTTCGGCAACAGACATGTAGGTTTGAAGGCTCTGTAAGAAAAGAAAATATTGTAAGAATTCACTCATAAGGATAACACCATGAGCCCATAAATAAGGATATTATATCGCTGGTGGGTTTGTCTTTGTACTTGACCCATGTTTAACGCTCTTTGATGATCGTGGTCCTTGTGCAGTCGACTTGGTTATCTAATTAGACTTCGATGAGAAACATCCTTAACTTATGAAGGGAAGCCGGTTGGGCAGCAATCGTGTACCCACTCTCCGCCTCTGAGCTTCTGAATGGGTTGCTGATGGATTTTCATCCTCTTTCCATTCACGGATTGGGCCATTAGGCCCCTTAGAGGACGCGAGGGTCGGTGAAGCTTTCTCTTGTCCTTAAAACCTTTCCCTTGAGGGGTCCAAGAGAGGCAGCTTTGCCAGGTTGCTGTATCTCATCCCTACTTGCGGTTGGACTGGTGGTGGAGGAAGATGGGGAGAGGTGTTGGGTGACGGTGGTTGAGAGTGCGGTCGCACCGTCCTCCTCCAAGGTGGGAAGGACTAAGCGTATTACATCACGTCCACGTCCTCCCTCTCATCCTATACCGCCTCGTTGGCGCGTTGGCCCTTTTCCTGGGTCACGCTGGAATTTGGGGGTTCTCCCCAAAAGGAAGAACTTGGCGTATTACTCTTCTTCGGCGCTTGAGGAGATATTTATTTGTATTTATTCTCTTTGCTTATAAAAATCTTTGTATAGAATTTCAATGAATGAGAATGAGATTTTTGGTCATCTGTCCCCTATGATGGGGCTCTTCTTCTTTGATGTTTTTCGTTTATTTTTTTTGACTAATCGTGCTATGGACATTTGCCCCCAGGGTGGGGTCTCGTCTAACCGTGCTGTAGACTTAAGTTCATTTGCCCTCGGAGTGGGGTCTCGTCTAACAGTGTTGTAGACTTAGGTTCGTTTTCGCCCAAGGTGGGGTATCGTCTAACCGTGTTGTAGACTTATACTCGTCTAATCGTGTTATGGACTTAAAAGTTCATTTGACCCCAGGGTGGGGTCTCATCTAACCGTGTTGTAGACTTAAAAATTCATTTGCCCCCAGTGTGTGGTCTCGTCTAATCGTGTTGTTGACTTAATTTTGATATGCCACCAGGGTGGGATCTCGTCTAACCGTGTTGTAGACTTAAGTTTATTTTCCCCCCAGGGTGGGGTCTCGTCTAACCGTGTTGTAGACTTAAGTTAATTTGCCCCCAGGGTGGGGTCTCATCTAAATCTGTTGTGGACTTAAGTTCGCTAGCCCCCAGGGTGGGGCTTCGTCTTTTAGTGTTGGGTAGTTCGAAAACATACAAGACAACATGTAGACAAAAGGCTTGTGGGCCCAAAATGTTTCATTCATGGTTGCTTGGGAGAGCAAATCCCTTTCGGCCAACGACCTTACAAAAAGGATAGTAGGCTGTTTAGGGGTGCCCACCCGATCATATAGAAACTTAAGAAAGTCTAGGAATCAAAAGGTTGATAAGAGGCTATTAAGGGGTGCCTACCCCGATGAGGCTCCATGACGAGACCGGGTCCTATATGAAGAATTTCTGTAGGTTGTTGATGTTCCAGGGCCTGCTTATCTTCCTCCCTCTCGGGGTTTCCAATTGATAAGTCTTCAAATTCAGCACTTCTGTCACCCTATAGGGTCCTTCCCTGTTTGATGTCATCTTCCCTTCTTCATTTTGCCTTTCTACAGAATCCATAGTCCATAGGACGAGGTCCCCTATGTTTAGTTTTCTCGATCTCACCCTTCGGTTTATGGCTCTCATCATTATCTGTTTATATATCTCCGCTCGCACTAACGAGTCTTCTCGTATCTCAGGAAGGAGGTTGAAGTTATTTTTTAGTCTTTCATCATTTTCCCAGGGTCGAAGTGTTCGACCCTCGGGCTCCTGTTAGCGAATTCTAACGGGAGCATGACCTCAAAGCCGTAGACGAGGTTGAACGGTGTCTCTCTCATGATTGCCTTCTCAGTTGTCCTCGATGCCCACAAGACTTCTGTTAGCATGTAGGCCCATAGCCCTTTGGCTTTGTCAAGCTTTTTCTTGATTCCATTCACCAAGATTTTGTTGCTCGACTCTAACTGGCCATTCGTCTGGGGCCTGGTGACTGTAGTGATGTTTTCTCTTACTCCATGTTTGGCCAACCAGTCGGTGAGCTTCGGTGTATCAAACTGCCGGACATTATCAAAGATGATGCTCCAAGGGGTGCTGAAGCCCGTGAGGATGTTCTCTAGGATAAACTTCTTCACATGGGTAACTGTTATATTTTCTATTGCCCTTGCTTTGATCCACTTGGTGAAGTAGTCGACAACGACGATGGCATACTTCACCTGTCTCGGGGCCTGTGGGAAGGGACCCACAATGTCCATACCCCAGAGGTGGAAAGGCAATGGAGATAGGATGAGCGTCAGCTCAGCGGAAGGGAGTTTTAGGGCTGGTGCGAAGACTTGACACTTCTCATAGCTCTTGATCATCTCGGCCGCATCACCCTTCAAGGTAGGCGAGTAGAAACCTAGCCTCCGAATCTTTTGTGCTACGGTTCTTCCCCCCTGATGGACTCCACAGAATCCAGCGTGGGCCTCTCAGATTATTTCTCTTCCTTGCATCTTTGAGATACATTTTAGCAATGGATGGCTTAGTCCCTTTTGTATAGGGTGCCATCCCAAATTTCGAACCACTTGGCCCTCGTCTGGACCCTATTCTCTTGTTTCTCATCCTCTGGGAGTTTCCTCTCTCCCAGCCAAGCCATCGAGAGCTCTATCCACTCATCTCTTTGGTCAAGTAGGAAAACTTCATATTCAAATCCGACACTTCTCTTCTCCTTTTCTGCCCAAAATATGATCCGAGATACCCCGTCGACCGACGAGCAAGCCAAGCGAGCCAGGGCGTCGATATAGTGATTCTCTGACCAGGGGATGTGTTCTACAATCACTTCATAGAAGTTTTCGGTCATCTCTCGGACCTTGCCGAGGTATGCCTTCATCCCTTCTCCCTTGGCTTTGTAGTCTCCTGAGATCTGTGAGACGACGAGCTGGGAGTCCATTCTTATTTTAAGCTTCCTTGCCCCAGCGGCTTGGGCCATTTTCATTCCGGCGATGAGGGATTTGTACTCAGCTTCGCTGTTTGACGCTTGAAATCCAAACCTCATCACGTACTCAAAAACATCTCCTTCAGCTGAGGTGATGAAGTTACTTTCCCCGCTAGCACTTTCAGGACGAACCCTCCACACTCATCAGCCAAGACTCGGTCTAGTAGCTCGGCATCTTCTCTGAGGGGTCAACTCGGCGACGAGATTGGCAAGAGATTGACTCTTTATAGCTCTTCTGGGCTCGTACGAGATGTTGTAGTTGGTAAGTTTGTGCGCCCATACCTCCGCTCTTCCGGCCAAGTCTAGTCTTCCCAGGATCTTTTTCAGGGGTTGATTCATCAAAAAGGTTATGGGGTGACCCTGGAAGTAAGGCCTGAGCTTTCTGGAACTAATGAGAACTTCTAAACGAACTTTTCTGGTATGGATTACCTGAACTCTGCTCCACATAAGGCATGACTGGTGAAGTAGATGGGTTCTTGTTTTCTTTCTTCTTCTCTAACGAGGACTAAAGCAACAGCCCTGTCGGAGAGGACAAGGTAGAGGAAAAGCCTCTCTTCCGGCTTCGGCAAAGTTATTTTGGGTAGAGACCCCACGTATTGCTTCAGCCTTTTGAAGGCCTTTTGTGCTTCGTCACTCTATTCGAATCTCGTCCCCTTCCTCAGTGCTGAGAAGAAATGTGCACATTTGTCTACTGACTTCGAGATAAATCGGTTGAGCAGCGTGGTGCAGCCTTTCAACTTTTGCACGTCTTTAACGCACTGTGGGGGCTTCATGTCAATCACGACCTTTACTTTCTCCGGGTTTCCATCGATGCCTCTTTCACTCACCATGAAGCCTAGGAACTTGCCTCTCCTCACCCCAAAGACACATATCTTATGGTTAACTTTTGTCTTGTTCTTCCTTTGAGTCTCAAACGTTTCCCTCAAGTCTTTCATGTGGTTGGATGACTTCACGCTCTTGGTGATGAGATCATCCACATAGGCTTCGAGGTTCCTTCCAATTTTCCCTTCGAAGACCTTTTGGATGAGCCTCTGGAAAGTGGCTCCAGCATTTTTCAGGCTGAAAGGCATCATGGTATAACAAAATACCCCTTTGTCGGTGATGAAGTCCATTGAGCTTTGGTCTTTCTTCTTCATGAAAACTTGGTGATAGCCCGAGAACGCATCCATGAAACACAGGAGCTCATGGCCGGTCGTGGAATCGACCAGCTTATCTATCCTTGGGAGGGGTAAGTGGTCTTTTGGACAAGCTTTGTTCAGGTCAGTGTAATCGACACACATTTTCCAACTCCCCATTGCCTTCTTTACCATCACCACGTTGGCAAGCCATTTCGGGTATCGACACTCTCTTATGAATTCAGATTCCAACAACTTCTTAACTTCCGCCGATGCGGCTCGGCTCCTCTCTTCTCCCGAGTGTCTATTTTCTTTTGTTTCACTGGCTTGAGCTTGGGGTTTATGCTGAGTTTGTGCTCCATGAGGGACCTGTCGATAGCGGGCATCTCGTCGAGGCCGAACGCAAAGATGTCTTGGTACTCTTGTAGGAGTTTTGTTAGCTCTCCCTTGGTGGTCTTGTCCAGCTCGTTACCAAGTTATATGACTTTTTCTGGGCGAGAGGGGTCCACGATGACCTCTACCTTTCTGCCGGAAGGGGTAGCTCATTCCCTCTCTTCAATTCTCGCATCAGCGACTTCTTGGGGGATGATGCCCACCATCAGGCATTGTACTCCCTTCCCTTTCTCTTCCTTTGCCTGGGGAGTCTCCTCTATTTTCACGACCATTCTTTATCCTTCAGGTGCTTCCTTCCTTCTTATCTTCAAATTGGTTTCGGCCAAAGCCAGGGCTCAGGTCTTAGCTGGGGGTAGTGTACTCTCGGTGGCGACACTCTTATTGCTAAGGCATTGGACGTAGCAGGTCCTGGCCGTCTTCTGGTCACCAAGGACCTTCCCCACTTCCCCATCCTCCCTGTGGAACTTTAAAGTGATCAATATCATGTTTTGTGTTCCATTGATCTTGTTCAACGTTGGACGTCCGAGGAAGATGTTGTTGACGATGAGGAATTCCGAGATGGCATGTCTAACTTCGTTCTTTGGCCCTATCCTCACCAGTAGTTGAATGCTTTCCATTGGCTGGACTTGGTTTCCGCCGAAACCTACTACTGGGTGACTTATCGGTATTATCTTGTCCGAAGTATAGCTGACGTCCATGAGGCAATTGGTTGTAATCACATCAACCAAGCTCCCTATGTCTACCAGGACTCTCTTCACCCGGGTGTTGGCTATTTTAGCTCAACGACGAGGGGGTTGTCAAGAGGAAACTAGAGGGGTCTCATGTCTACCTCGTCGAAGACAATAGGCTTCCCGAACTTGGGATCTTTCTAGATCAACATGATTTGCTCGAGGGACTTGAGACGAGCTCGTCTTTCCTTTTTTGTGAGGCCACCTCTTACCGCGCCACCTAAGATGACAACCACCTCATAGGCTGTAGGCTCGGCTACCCTCTGGCTCAGCGGGACGGTGGTCGTGCCTTTGTCATTTAGCAAGGGGTCGAGTTTCCCTTCTTATGCCAGTTTTTCGAGGTGTGAGCCTAGTTCTCGACAGTACTTCGTACTATGTCCGTTCACCTTGTGATAGTGATATAAGAAGTAGCTCTTCCCTGTGCCTTCCTTCATCAGGGTTGGGTTAGGCAGTAATTTGGGGTTGGTTTTTGCCAAAACGGCTTCGTATCAGCAGTTCAAGATCTGATTCACTACGAGGCTCTCCGGCATCTTCCTTTTGGGTTTCCCCTGCCCCTTGAATCCACTTCGGCCCCCTCCTCTTCCCAACCCTTTCTTCTTAATTGGGTTTTTTGACGGCTAGGGCTTCAGCTTTTCTTCTCTCGTTTCTTGATAATTTCATCAATTTTTCATCGTTTTGCTTTTCCCGTTGCTGCTCCAGGCTCGGCGGGACGATGGTTGTTCCTTTGTCCTTTTGGAAGGGGTAAATTTTCCCTGCTTGTGCCAGTAGTTCTTGGCAGTACTTTATACTATGTCCGTTCTCCTTGTGATAGTGAAAGAAGAAGTAGCTCTTCCCTATGCCTTCCTTCATCGAGGTTGGGTCAAGCAGTAATTTAGGGTTGATTTTTGCCAAACCTGCTCCTTGATTGCAGTTCAATATCTNNNTCACTGCAGGGGTCTCCGGCATCTTCCTTTTGGGTTTCCCCTGCCCTTTGAATCCACTTCGTCCCCCTCCTCTTCTTGAACTGGAGCTTTTTGACGACTAGGGCTTCGGCTTTTCTTCTCTCGTTCCTTGATAGTTTCGTCAATTTTTCATCGTTATGCATTTCTCGTCGATGCCCCCCGTTGACCACGTCTCGTCTAGACCTCTCTCAGGCGGTGAAGAGTTTGGATGAGTAGGCCCAGAAGAAGGGTAGGGTCAGCTTCTCTTTCTTCAACTTCATGTGTTCGAAATCTTTTAAAATTTTGCTCCCCTTGTTGATGCCTTTGACATAAGCCGTGCATGGTATCGTCTAGTCGAGCTCTGTTATTTCTAGGCATTCATCAGTGAAGCGCTTGTCGTAGTCCTTTATTGGATCCTTTCTTCCCTGTATAATGTTGAAGAGGTCTTCCGAACACTTCTTGGTCTTTTCGCACGTCATGAAGTTCTCCATGAATGCGCGACAAAGTTCATCAAGTTGTGAATACTAAAACGAGGGAGGTTGTCTAACCATTTGAGGGCTTTTCCTTCCAACCTTCTGACAAAGTGTTGGCAGTACATGCCGTCGTTCCTTTCTTGGGTCATCATTACGGCTTCGTAGGCCATCAGGTGTTCTCGGGGGGAGGTAGTTCCATTGTATTTTCTCATCTTCCTGATCTGCGAGTTCAGGCTTAGGGGGTAAGCCATAATTTCTTCACTGAAAGGGACATTCATGGTAAGGTCGGGGCTTATCTCCAATCCCTTGAAACTCTTCCTGATATTGTCGTAATCTCTCAGCCCTAGGCAGGCGATGATCGGCCCTCATTGCCCCTGCAACCTCTCGTCTTACCTACGCCGTATGATCTCCCTGACATCTTCCTTTTTGAGGCCATCTACCTCTCCCTCGACCACTCTTCTTATCTTCTTCATCGCCTCAATGGAGTGTCATAGGTCTTCGACATTCCTTCTTGACTTCTCTGGTACCTTTGTACTCTCACTTCGTCTGGAGATCCTTGGCTTGCTTTTGGACCTCGAGGAGGAAGAGCTGCAACCACTCAGGCTAAAGTGGGGGGTATTTAGCATTTGAGTGGTCCGTGACTCTAGGTCTTGTTTGTTTTTCGAGCACTGAGCCCCTGTGACAGGCGTCTTCTTCTAAGTGCCTTCACCCTGGCGCTTTGCCACTCCGACCTGATTCAGGATGTTCTCCTGAAGAGACACCCACATCTTGTGCATGTCCCCAAGGATGTTGGCCTACAAGGTCGCCAGTTCCTCCCTTGTGTCAGAGGGTTGAGTGTTGCCTCGCCCTCCAGTGGATGAGGCTGAACGGGTTTCTTCTTCATGGTTTGATATGAAATTTGTCTTTTGTTGTTCAGGTGTTTGAATGTGTTTTTCGTTTCTCAATCTCATGCAACTTCGGCTGGCCACTCCCCACAGACGGCGCAAAATGTTTCAGATATTTTTGGGTAAGGAGAGTGGAACCTCGAAGACTCAAAGGGTTGAAGGGCCTTAGTTGCATAAGATGAGGTGGATGCTGACGTGGCTTGTCGAAGAGAGGCACCTGCACAGAGAACAAACATGAACTGCCCTCGACGTGATCCGGGGAACGGTCCTCTGATGCTCAAGTCAGTAATAGTGTTCCAAATGGATTTTCCCAAAGGGATGTGGACCCAAGGGGAAAATGGAATGCTCTTTAGGGCATCCAAATCTTTCTTGGGAGAGAGGAAAGCCTTGAATGGTCTAGAGAGAGAAAGTAAATGAGCTAATCCATCAGTTATCAAGATTAGTTATTCTCCTACCTTTGAAAGGTGTGCATGTCTTTTATTTATAGACATTCTCCAGGTGCTGTTGGGGTTGAGGTCTGTCCACTAAGGAGGTGCCATGTGGATATTCCCTTCCTGGGCCTAGTAAAAACATGGGCCTTGAAGGCCTCCAATCATCCATGACCACGTTCACGGTACACGTGGCGCTTCTAGAAGCTTCTGGAGTCTTCCTTACACTTTTCCCTTTCCAAAAGGGGGTGTCTTATTGGATTAGGTCAATGTCTTAGCCGTGAGCCCCTCTATCGTTCCCTTCGCAGCTGTCTAAAGAGTCTCCTTCGTAGGCATCCCCCTTGTTAGGACCCTTCGTCCTTCAGTGGATGAAGAGATGGTGATCTGTGACAGAGGAGTGTCTGGTCACATCCTAGAACTGAGACGAGTGTCATGTTGCCGAAGGGGTGAGGAAGAGCAGGACTGTTGAGGCGATGGTGACGAAAGTGGACTGATAGAAGTCGGCGAGAATAGTGAGCCGATACGAGGACCCGATCGGAGACGTGAGTATGGGCCTAGGCAGGACCCAGAACGAAATTGGCCGAAGGGGTCCGTGGGCTGAACGAGGGCCCAAGACGAAATGGACCGAACACAAAGGTTTTGGGCTGGTTGTATTGAAAGTTCGTTATTATATGACTGTAATGGTCACTAAACAAACCTTTTAGTTCTATCAATTTGGTTTGATCATTTCTTCAACAACCTATTAAACACTCCTAAAAATCAGCCATGTTTTCATTGTATGGGCTGATTTTATGGAACTCCTTTAATTCCCCCTTGTGCTATTTTTATGGGTTTATTGTTTCAGTTGACGATACAGAGAAACATTGTTCATTCTCTCATTCCTTTCATCTTTCTGAGCATCCTATACGAGTTCTAGCTTCTTCATCTTGGGTGTACGAGATTGGAAAATAACTGTGCTAACCTTGGAGGACGACGTCGGTGAACCAACTACGCCAGCTGCGGCAAAATCGTTTTTAAGGCAGTGGCTTTATACCAGGACACAGTTCAAAACCCACATCAATTTATTAGTCCATATCTTGTTCATTTTTTGCCTTTATTTGCTAATACAATACCTATATTTCCAACAATTAAAAAAGGATTTTATTGGTACTATACCAAAACGGGGGTCACGATCCTCATTACCTCGGTTTGTGGTTTTCTCAAATTTAACAAGATGATGGCATATAGTAATTCTAGTTTGGCATGATCTGCACTTATACAATCAAGTAGCGACATGAGTTTTGGTGGGTGGCTAAATATTTGGAATTGATATGGCAGATTCAACAATGAAACTTAGGGGAAAAAAAGGTTGATATTTAATGTATGTCGTGAGAGAGAACGAGATGCTCCAGCTGTTGTTGTTTCGGCTTTACCTCCAGTATTGGGGTATAATTTTGATCTAGTGACCTTTCTAAGAATATTGCACATAGAAAAGAAGGTGAAACTTAGGCCCCACAAGAATTTTATTATCTCAGCATTGCAATTGATCGAGGAAGGTGCTTAATT
>ONZA01015100.1:36214-49703 GCA_900322205.1 Kewa caespitosa | reverse complement strand
CCCCATGCCCCTTGCACATTTCTTAGTAACCCCCCTTCATTCCCCCCTTCCCAGTTACCTTCCCCCTCCCTGACTTCACCTTCCCTCGTTCATCATCATCAAGATCCACATCATCATCTTTATCTCCATCATACTCTAGCTCAGCAAAAATTCTCTCTCTCTCTCTCTCTCGCTCTCTCTCTCTCTCTCTCTCTCTCTCTCTCTCCTTTGCTAAACTGTCAACTACCTTGTTCAGGTAGTAAAGGTAAGTTTTTTTTTGACCTAGTTCCTTTGAATTTGCACTGGGTTTGACTGTAAATTGATTACTTGTATACCCCCACCCAAAAATTAACCAATTTCCCGTGCTCATGCTTTAGCCGTCTGTTTTGATCTTCTAATTGGCTCATCTGACTGTTGATGATGTCCTTCTCGTTCACAAAGATTCTCTTCTCCTTGAGTAGTTGGTTTGTGACATCCCTTTGCCAATTGGTTTAGGTTTTGTCAGACCACTTGAAGACGGAACAATCAAGGATTCCCGTTTCATGATCATAAAATTTGCAAGCTTTGAACCTTCTTCCAGGGTTGTCTATCGTCCAAGCTTGCACCATGCCAAAGTGGTGACAGCAAAATAGTGTCCCTAAATGACCCTATGACGATAAATAGTCTACGGTAACACACACACACACCATTCAATTGTTCAGGTGGATTTGAGATGTATGAAATTTGAAATTATCATGCACCTATTCTAAAATTATCATGCATGACTAAAAAATGTCTAGAGTGAGAGAGAGTGAGTCTAGAGAGAGAGAAAATATGAGATTAGGATAAGGTGAAGCAACCCTCTTTACGGATTATCTCCCTCGGATATCCGCAATGGGGAACTTAGAAGGTGGTTTCAGATGTACGGGGAGGTAACTGATGCTTTTGTGCCGAGGAAGATGAGAGCAGGGTGTAAGTATCGGTTTGCCTTCGTTAGAATGAAACGAGAGAAGGATGCAACGAGTGCTATCAAGAATGAGAACGTAAGATGGGTGGAAGGAAGGAAGATCATGGTCCAACATGCAAAATTCCAGAGAAGGGAACAAGAGAAGGACAAAGCGGAGGATGCACAACATCAAGCACAACAACAGAATAAAAGCAAGAATAATGTAACACAAAAGGTGGTGGTAGTAAGTCTGGCTTTTAGAGATAGGAGACAGTTCAATGAGGTAGTGACCCCTACCCAGAGCAAAAGAAAAGAGAGTGAGAAAGAGCCAGGAGGGCATGGCCTTACGATGACATGAGATGTTAATGATAAACAAGCTTATAGAACAAAGATTCTAGGGAGAGAACAGAGCTGATTAAGAAGGAATTGACAATCACAACCATCGGTGAGGAAGTTTTGCCAGTGATCAAAGGGCAAGCTAGTGTGAAAATTGGAGAATGGTTAGACAGGAGTTGTGTGGCCATTGCTAAATCAATAACACAAGCGAAAATCATTGAGATGCAGATGGTTGATGATGGAGGAATCAAGATAAGATCAATGGGAGGACTGAAATATTGGGTGACTTTTGTGACCGTAGACCAGAAGCAAAGTATGATGACATCGGCGATAGAGAAACTCTTGGAGTGGTTTCAAGAGATAAAAGAATGGGAGACATCCCCGGAGAGAAAATGGAGGCATGTCTGGGTTAAGTGCTATGGGGTTCCCCTCCATGCATGGAACTATGATAATTTTATGACCTTAGGGAGATACTGGGGCCAAGTTACAGCCATGGACATAGAGGCTATAATGTGTAGATACCTGGAGGCATGCAAGATCCAAATTATTACGGATTGCTTCTACAAACTAAGCGAGAAGGCGGTGCTCGAAGTTGACGGGGTGCATTACAAAATATTTGTCGTTGAAGTCGACACAGAGCCTCAAGATGAGCCACAACAATGGAGGTGGAAGGCGACACTGAGAAAGATGACGTCACTTCATAATCCCACGAGGAAGATGAGGAGACACTGTTTGTGGGGGGAACTGAATGATCCGCCAACAGATGATCAACATGGGGAAACACATCCTTACTTGGGAATGATAACAAGAGTAAAGAGGGGTAGTACAAGGCATAGGGAATGTGTATCCTAATATATGGGGGGTAGTATCGAGGTAGTTAGTGAAGTAGAAATAGAAGAGACCCCACAAGCCAATCATGAGGAGTAGGTTAATGATTGGGCTATTTGTGGGGGTAGGGAGTTCGTGGCTTCCCAGAAGGAGATAGTGATTGTGACATTATGTGGTTACGAGAATGTAAATGAGTCAGGCCCAAATGAACCAGCCCAAAGAGAAAATGAGGCAGGTGAAGCAAGATCTGGTTCAAATGAGATATTAGATATTGAGGAGATAGGCTGATCAAATAGCCAAGCCCATGAAGGGGTAGGGAGCCAAACGGACCTGACTAAGACGACTCATGTTTCGTCTATGAAAGATGGAAATCAAGGCCAGGTCCACTCTCTGACTCTCTCAACGTCGATTTCAGCCCCAGTTTTCCCAAATGGGTACGAAGAGGAGATCGATCAAGGAGACAAAGAGAGAGCCAGAAAGAATAGGGAGGAAAAAAACAAAAGAAAATTAAAAGGAGGGTTGAAAGGGAAGACACTATCAAAAGAAGTAAGGAGAATTCTGATGGAAGGAGTGCGAAATAAAATTGAACAGGTGGAAGAGATGATTAGCCAGGAAAAAAAAGATGAGAGATTAGTGCCGAGATTTATTGCCCATCTTGGGCTTGCCTTTCAAGGAGATACTGAAGAAGTGGTGGGCCAATTGAAGTACATAGTGCATGAACAGAGGAAGGAATGGGAAGAGGAAGAAGCGATGCATGAAGAGATGAGGAGTAACAATGGGGATCCATGATAGTGATATCGTGGAATATCCGGGGGTTAGTGGCAAAGGAAAAGAAGGGGGTCATTAGGCGTATGATAACAAAATTGAAACCCGATTTGTGCTGCATCCAAGAAAACAAGATGCAATCGAATGAGGAAACAATAATTAGGAGGTTATGGGGTGGGGTTGATGTAGGGTGGGAAGCAAGTAGATCAGAAGGTAGGTCGGGGGGAATACTGACTATGTGGAACAATAACACCTTTGTGCTGGAGTCCGCGATAATCAAGAGAAGTTTGGTGGCAGTAGTAGGGACCGTGAAAGAAGTTGGGGAAAAACGCCTGTTTGTGAATGTGTATGCCTCATGTAGAAGGGAAGAGAGGAAGGTGATGTGGGAGGAGCTGAAACAGGTGTGGGTATCGACAAAAGCAAATAGCATGTTTCTTGGAGTCTTTAACGAGGTGCTGCATCAAGAAGATAGGGCTAGCAAATGGATAGATGATGGTGGGGTGCAGGAGTTCAAATACTTCATTACAGATGCTGAACTTCTTGAGATAGAGCCAAATGGGGAAAGATTCACTTGGCTTCGTAACTCAGCTAGTAAGTTAGATCGTGTGTTCATTAATCCATAGTGGTTACAACCAATGCCGGAGCTGAGGGTTGAGGTGTTGGAAAGGGGGATATCAGATCATTATCCTCTTATTGTCAGGACTGATAGACAGAATTGGGGGCCGAAGCCCTTTCGTTTCATGGATGCTTGGCTCACTCATAAAGATTTTGCGAAAGTAGTGAGTGAGACGTGGAGAGGATGCAGCAAGAATGGTTCTTTTGTTGAAAACTCAAAGTAACAAAAAAGAAGCTTAAAAAGTGGAATAGGGTGTCTTTTGGCCATATTGAGAATCAACAGAGTGTGAAATCCAAATCAAGAAGATCGATAAGATCAGGGAGGAGAGAGCATTGTCGCAAGGTGAAATTGAAGAACGAAAAAAATGGAGCAGTGATATGTGGGCTTGGCTTCGTAGAAAAAAGTCAAACTGGAAACAACATTCGAGACAAAAGTGGCTCCAAGAGGGGGACCAAAATGCAAAGTTTTTTTTCATGCAGTGGCCTTAGTTAAAGCGAGGCAAAATCATCTCGTCAAGCTGAACGAAGGTGGTAGCGTGATTACGGACAAAGCTAAGATTGAGGAAGCTACAATCTCATGCTTCAAAGATATTTTCATAGAGAAGATTGAGAATAGGCCACAACTTGAAGGTGTAAGTTTGGCAAAGATTTCAGAAGAAGATGCGAGGAGTTTAGTGCAGAGCGTATCGATGGAAGAACTGAAGAAGGCGGTTTGGAACTGTGATGGTTCAATGGCACCGGGGCTGACGGCTTCAACATCAATTTCATAAAAAGCTCGTGGAAAACAATCAAAGACGACCTTATGATGGTCGTAGCAGAGTTTTGGGAAGCCGGTAGGTTACCAAGAGGCTCCAATGATGTGGCAATGGCTTTGAAAAAAATCGTCCCATAAGTATGATTGGGTGCGTCTATAAGATAATTGCGAAGATATTGACGGAACGGTTTAAAGGAGTCATGGATGGATTAGTTGGGGAGGCACAATCCGCGCTTATTCAAGGAAGATATATCTTAGATAGGGTATTAGTGACAAATGAAGTGATTGAATTGTGTAAGAAGATGAAAGAAAAGGCAGTGATATAGAAGCTTGACTTTCACAAGGCGTATGATTCGGTGGCTTGGAGCTTCTTGGATTGGACTATGTTGAGTATGGGGTTCCCGGACAAGTGGAGACGGTGGATGTCAACATGCGTCTAGATAGCGGCGGTATCCATCCTCATCAATGGATCACCGGCACACCCATTCAAGCTTCAAAAAGGGCTTCGCCAAGGGGACCTGCTGTCACCTTTTCTCTTCAACATGGTAGCTCAGTCCCTCAATGTGATTTTAGCGATGGCAAGCTCCAAAAGATTAATTCAAGGATTGTTGGTCTCAAGGGGTGGTATGGAGATATCTCATTTGCAATTCGTTGACGATACGGTTATTTTTTGCAAAGCAGACAATGAGAGTCTAATGAATGTGAAGAAACTCTTGCTGGCCTTTCAAGTCTCGGGGCTAAAGGTAAATTTTCATAAGAGTTATAATTATGGGATTAATGTCGATGATGAGTGGGTTGCGTCTATGGCAATCATTGCAAGGTGAGTCACTTCCCCATGAAATACCTTGGCCTCCCCGTTGGTGGCAACTGCTCTATTGAGGAGATGTGGAAACCGGTCATTGAGAGATATGAGAGTAGACTAGCAGGTTGGAAAGGAAAGTTACTATTGCTAGGAAGGAGACTCACTCTTCTTAAATCGATCCTTAACAATCTTCCATTGTACTTCATGTCCCTTTATAAGCTACCTATTGGTGTTGTCAAGCAGCTAACAAATATTCAACGACAATTTCTTTGGGCAGGCTGCGATAAAGTGGGCAGGACGTTCTGTCCAGTTAGTTGGGAAAGTGTTGAACTTCCAAAGGAGCTAGGTGGCTAGGGTGTGAGTAATCTCCTTCACGAAAACCTAGAGCTACTCTTTAAATGGGTATGGAGGTTCCATAGCGAGGGTAATAACTTATGATGTAGAGTGATTGGTGAGAAATATGGGGTATGAGAGGTCTTAGGATGGGCCTAGCGAACAAGAAAGGGCCGTGGGCTAAACTAAGTGGAGAGCTTACACGGAATAAAGATGCAAGTGATGTGATTCGTGCAAACCTGGGGTGCCGTATTGGAAGTGGGAATACCACAATATTTGGGATGATATTTGGGTTGGAGACAAGTCTTTGAGAGATCGGTTCCCAAGGTTGTATTTGGAAGCTAAAAACAAGAATGCGGTTGTGTTATGTTTCGCTTTATGGGATGGGCTGGAGATTGTGTGGACATTTAAATGGAGGAGGAACCTATTTGTGTGGGAGGAGGAGATGAAGAAGGAGTTGCGGTTGGTGCTGTCCAATGTTGGACCAAATTATGCAGGAGAAGATGGTATGTTGTGTAGAGCATCGTCAAAAGGCGAGTACACAGTGAAATCTTTTTGCAGGTTGATCGTCAACGCAAGGCAGTCCTCATCGAATTGTGGTTTTTACTTGGCTTGATCTCATTGGAAGAGTCAAAACGAGAGCAAGGCTCGTGAAGATGAATGTTATCCCTTCCTCTGAAGCTGTGTGCGTCATGTGCGGATGTAAAGAAGAAGATTGTAATCACCTCTTCTTACAATGTAAATTTGCGAGAAGGGTGTGGGAATGGTGGCTAAGGTTATGGAATGTTTCCTTCATGCTTCCTTTGCAAATTAGGAACCTCTTTGACCAGTGGGTGTGTCTCACTCGTGGCCAGTTCTTTAGTAAGGTGTGGATAACCGTGTTCTTTCTGATCATATGGAGCTTGTGGAAGGAGAGAAACTCTCGAATTCTTAACAAAAAATCCAATGCTGTTGATGAAATTTCCGCTTGGTCTTGCTTAGGCTAGGGTAGTGGATAAAAGGGTGGGAGAGCGACTTTCCTTTCTATGCGGATGAAGTTGCAAGAGATCCTAAGGTTCTTAGATGGAGAAAAGAGGGCGGTAGAGAGGGTGTATCTTCAAAGGTTGTGCTTGGATGGGTGAAGCCGGCAGAGGGGGAGTTGAAATGGAACATCGATGCATCGTTAGCTTAAGTGATGGGAGAACTACTATTGGTGGGGTTTTGAGGGATGACAATGGAGCTTTTAGAAGTATGTTCTCAGCAAGAATAAATAATGTGGAGATTAACATTGCATAAGTGGGTGAGGACTCACAAAATAACATTTGCGTCGGACTCCATCAATACGGTCAGATGGTGTAATGCAACTGATGGGGGAGCGTGGCTGGGAACTTTTGACTTGAACTTTATTAGAGCATGCCTAGCTTCACAACCCAACTTTGTGATTGTACATAAAGGAAGGGAGACCAATGTGGTAGCAGACTCCTTAAGCAAAACAGGGGCTGGGTCGTAATGAGGAGTTTGTGGCATGGATATAACGTGAAGAATGGATGACGGTTGAAGTTCGAAAGGCACTGAATGTTGGGAGGGGTACATGTCTTAGCAGTATAGGAGGGTTTGGTTGGTGTTTTTGTTTTGTAGCAGATAGAAGTGTACTAGATCAATATGTTAGAGGTTGTATTCTATTTTCTCCTAGCCCTAGTGCACATGATTGTTGGGCCTCTCATACCCTTCCTAGAAGGTGAGGGGATGTTTCATAATGATACATTTTTTCTAGGGCTAGCTCATCGAAATGAAATGGTGAATTATCAAAAAAAAAAAAAAATACAGTAGTATTCCCGGATATTCCTAATACTAGAAATAACAGAAACACGAAAAAAAAAAATCAAAGTCAACCGAAGTCAAAGGGAAACATGGTCATTTAACCTTAGCCTTGAAGCTTCTAGATTTTTCCCCTAAGATTCTCAGCCAAGGAAAGCCAAAATATGTAACGGACGAGAGAATTCAAGGGCTAAATGATAAGGACATATTCGCTGCCCACCCAGCGATTACCAGGAATATCGTTTGGCACCCAGCGAATATCAACAAATTCACTGGGTCTTGCAACAAATTTCTCTCAAATTCACTGTCTGTTAAGCTTTCTTGACCGTTTCACCCAGGTGCATGGTTCAGTGCCCATCGAATATCATCCTATCTTAGCCTCAGAGAATATGATCATATTCACTAGGATGCCCAGTGAATATTCTCATATTTGCTGGGCCGCTGCGTTAAAATTTTCAATTCCTATATACACCCATGTATTAACCTACGACATTATCACATAAACACAACCTAGACCTTTGCTAAAATACTCCCAGCTACCAGAAGCACCATTCCATTAAGCTTAGGAAACTTTGTGAGCATTTTTCATAATTTTTCTAAGTCCAAAACCACAAAAAAGCCCTTAAAACTTAAAACCGTTCCACAAAATTTGGTGAATAACGAATTCCGGCAGGCATCCTGACCAAAGGTAGACTCCTGAGGGTCCTCCCCTCCTAAAGCACTCCTTAGGAGGAGAGATGTGATTTTTCCGAAAAAAATTTGTCTCTTTTGTTTCTATTTATTTCTAAATGTCCCGAAATTGGAGAAAACGATAATTCAATATTATTTTCTTTAATTTTATACATATATTTTATTTTTATTTTTCGATCATGCACATACATTTTTCTTCATTTTTAGGTCATGAAATTGGGGTAATGACAATTTAATGTTATTTTTCCTAAATAAAATGACTTTATTTTCATTTTATGAACATTTATGCATTTGTATTTTTATTTATTTTTCTGTTTATTATTTGTTTTTGTTATTTTAATTTTTGACATTTTAGGTAAGTTGTACATTGTGCCTCATTTTTATTTTCTATTTTTTTTGGGCATTTTATAATTTATTTTGCATTTTATGCCTTTTCGGCATTTTCTTTTCTTTTTCTTTTGTTTTCTTTTTATTTTTTATCATTTTCATTTTTTATTTTCATAAAGTCATATAATTTTGGAAAGTAGTAATTCAATATTACGCTTTAGGATTAAAAGACTTATATATGTATATTATTATTTATTATATTATATATTTATTTAGTTGCCCATTCGGTGACATTTTAATCCCATGGACATATTTATCTCTTTATTTGGTCCCTTATGGACAAAATGAATAATGCATGCTAAAAAGTTATTATCTAAATGAAATGAATGATGAGTAACTTAGAAAACATTTAGGATTAATTCACTTGTGGAACCAAATCAAATTTACGAAAAGTTCTAATTCGCAAGTAGTGGCCGTTCGTAAGAACGGGCAAATTGGATGCATTCCACATCCGATTTGTACCATTGCCCCTGAATCTTGACTTTGCTAAAAAGATCAAAGGAGTCAAAAGACGGTTTCCTTATTTTCCTAAAATAAAGTGGCGACTCCAAGCACCCCAATTGTTTCATTTCGCACATCACAAAAAGACAACTTTACCCCATACACGCACCCTTATTCCGTGGGCGGTAAGCGTGCCTTATTTAACTACTGCCTTCCTCTTCCGGGAGAGGGAGGGCCGTGGCCCCTACACCGGCGACTCCGCTGGGGACTTAACTTAAAGAGGGTGAAACTCAAAAACGAGTTAGAAAAAAAGACGTAAATCAATTTGGTTCAGAAATGCATCATTTTTCATGTAGTATCACGCGTACTCGCACTAAGTAACCCATGATCAAACCCAAAGGGGACGAGTTCGGTTAAATGGAGGGCTCATTAGATTCTCCATTCATATCGTAAACGACTCTCCACTCATGAACTTTTTTTTCATCCATTCGATGGAAGCAAAAATGGTATCTTACGGCGCTTTTGCAATCCATAACGTTGTAAGCACCCCTTATGTCATGGGAGCCTTTATTTTCCCTAACCCGTCATTCTTCAATATTAGAGAACTAGAGCCATTGCATAGGTGTGAACATAGAAGAGCATATTGCATTCGCATGCTTGAGAAGGGTCCCAAGTGCAATTGGACCGAACCGTAAACCGGGGGGCTTTACGGTTCATTTTTTTTCCTTAGAAGTTTATGACTGCTCCTTTTATTTTGGGACCCTTCTTCTTTTCAACTTTCTAACTTAGTTCCCGAATTAACTCTAGGGAATGATCCATTGGTTGGACCCGCGGCGAAGATAACCGACTTCGTAGGAGATCGCCACCACCACGTTCGTTCTCGACTCCGTCCTGTTCTCTCGAACCCAAGTCACCGCCTCCTCTGTTCGTACATCAAATCAAGTTTGAAATGGCCAACCAACAACCTACCCTCCAAGAACTCACCGCTCTCATCCAAAACTTGACCGAGAAGGTGACCCAGCTGCAAACCAAGAATGTCGAGGAAGTCGACCCAATCAAGGAAGAACTGATAAAGTTTGAATCCGTCCTGAAGCATAACAAACTCTTTAACCAATACCATGAAATTTAAGGGATGACCTCAAACCTCACGGGCACTTTACCCGATAAGACTTTCCTCTTGGACTTTCCCAAGTTTAAGAGCACAACAACCCTAGGATCCATCTTAGAACGTTTACCATCACCCTCACTCTTAAGGGTATTTATAAGGAACTGTTTCCTCACATCTTTCCTATGTCCTTAGATGGACCCACGTCTAGTTGGTACTATGGACTTGACACTAAACGAGTCAAAACATGGGAGGATATAAGTCGAGAGTTCCTAGCTTAGTATTCGTACAATATCGAGCCACCTGTTACAATACGGGAATTAGAAGCCACTAAGCAACTCACAGGAGAGGCGTTCATGACCTTCATCAATAGATGGCGAGAGAGGGATGCCTATATGGTGAATAGGCCTTCGGAAAGAGACCAAGTACGCACCATAGTACACAATTTGAGGCCCGAGTTTAGGAAACATATGATTTTCCAACCTATAAGTACTTTCCTCCAACTTGTGGAGGTAGGATTGGCAATCGAGGAGGAGCTTCCCAACTCGGAAGCAAAATGGACTAAGGGAAATAATAAAAAAAAAACCACCAACCGGAACAATACCGCAAAGGGGAATGAGGTCAACGCCCTCAATAAGGGCACACCTCAACGTCATGGGCGACGAGCCCATACCCCATTAGGTATGAATCTCACCCAATCCCTCGAGCCGTTAATGAAAAGAACTTTTTACAGCCAATGGGGCCCACTCCCGATGTCCGAAAGGACAAACGGTCCAAGAGCAATGATTTGACAAAATATTGTAAGTATCATCGTGGCAAGCGCCACGAAACCAACAAATGTTGTACCTTAAGAAACGCGGTCCAAGACCTCATCAATAATGGCCCTTTACCATTGCTAAAGGCCGCACGCGCCCCAAATAGTAATAAGAAATCCCCTCGCATCGCACGAGGAGTCCATGTTTGCCATATCTAATGACGACCTAGGTTTCGATCCAACCATATGTAGCATAGGCAAGCACTCCTTGCCAAACTCAACAAAATATACATCTCGCTCGAAACATCTCCCGCAGACTTTGTGAATTTCTTAACAGAAGAAAGATCGCCCACCACGATCACGCTCTCCAATGAGGAATTACGGAATGAAGGCCATAAGAGAAAGCTTTCCCTTCGATAGCCCTAAGCTCACCTATCTTCACACCCTAAACTGGCAAATTGTTCAGGCGACAACTTTCCATACTATGGATTTCTCGAGCCACATTACCTGAGAGAAGAAGGCACTTAATCTCAAGATTTGAAATATTTGAGGATTGCAACCTTCTACAAGATGAGATCCCTAAACTTCGGGACCAAGTACCTCTTATTGGGCTCAACCTTTACCGCATTGCGCTTCAGGACCAAGTACTTTTTCGGGACCAAATATCAATAAAATGAATGATGATTCTAATACAAGTGCATCCATGGAAGGCCCAAGAGTAATTAAGATTAAGGAACAATTCGTTGAGGCAAAAGCAAAAGGCGGTAAAACACGTTAACGCGTTGAATATCTTTCTTTATTGTGATCCTAAGTGTAATAGGAGTCTTAACATAGTTAACTAGTGCTATTTACTTTCCTAGTTAGAGTAGTAAAAACACTTTCCTTTTGTGTAACGCGCGTATCGCAATAGCGTTTAGGAAAGTCCTACGTTTCCGTAACGTGTTTACGCTTTCCTAGGTCGGTTAGGACTCCTTTGGGAGCTAACTACTATTTTTGCCTATTTAAAGGCTTCTTTGTCATTCAACAAGATTCATGCAATGGTTAAAAACAAAAACTTGCTCTTACGAACTTCTTCTTGTTTGAGCGATTCAAGCAAAACCCTACTTGAGAGATTTGAGTAGCTAGACCTGTGAGATGCGAGTCTAACCCCTTGTTCTTGGTGGGAGGGTGAGAACAAGTTTTTAGGTCGGTTTGTGAGAGGCAAACGGAACTAAAGTCCATATCTTTATTATTTTCTTTAATTTTAGCCACATAAATCAAAAACCCCAAAAACAACCCTTTGAGTGTGTCAGTTTGGCAGTGAATTCACATCACATTTGTATCAAAGATGGTTTTGGATTTCTATTAAAATCCAAACGATCTAAGTTGTGTACTTGTTGAATTTCATTGCTACTAGAATTGGCAAGCAAACGAGTGACGATTATGAGTCGAAGCATACGGCTCAGGAAAGAAGACAAGCCTAACTTTGAAGATGTTCTTAGAAGGTTTGACATGATGCTCCGGAATCAAGTCACATTGCGAAGGGACATGAGCTTCTATGAAAATGACAACAAGCAAGCGAGAAGTACAAATCGATCAAAACCTAACGTTAATGATCTAGATCCAAAATCTGACAATCAAGGTATGAAAGAAGGTTTTCCTGATGTCGATGGTCTTTTAGATACACGTGGTTTCTATAATTGGGTTAGACATGTTGAAATAGTATGCAAGCATAAAAGGATACGACGAAAGAGAGAGTTTCAAAATTAATGTTTCGAAACTATCTGAAAAAGCTTCCGTTTGGTATAATAAGTTGAAGTGTAAACGAAAAGGGGAAAACAAGAGCAAGATCGAAACTTGGGAGAAGTTAAAAAGAAAGATGATGAAGCGATATGTGCCAAGAAAATATAAGCAAGAGTAATACCTGAACTTGAGTACTTTAAAATAGAATTGCTTGTCTGTAGAAGAGTATGTTAACGAATTTGAACTCTTGGTTATGATTTGTGAATTAAATGAGTCCCTAGATCAAAAGGTTGCAAGATTTGTCGCCGGCTTGAGGTTTGAATTGCATTATGGTATAGAAGGGCTGCCTTTTGTAACTTTTGATGAAGTGTGTGCCTTAGCTATGAAGTTTGAAAGTCAAGTCAAGAAGAAGAAAGGAAAGCTTCCTTGCCCTCACCATACGGTTGAAGTTAACAAAGAACCGGTGAACCGAACCGTTGTACCAACATCTACATGTATGGAGAAGGTGCAAGAGTTACGGGATGTCAAGATTGGAGAAAAATACGGTAAAGGGGATAAGGGGAAGATTGTCAACATGGAAGATACCAAGCGGAATTTGGCATTGCAAAAGCTCTCACAAGTCCAACCAACATCAATCGAAGAGAAGAACCGTGAACGCATTTTTTTTAGTAAGTGCAAGGTAAACGATCGCATATGTAATATGATCATTGATGGTGGATCATATGCCAATATTGCATTTAAAGAGATCGTTGAAAAGTTGAGCGTAATGACAAGGAGTCAATCTAAGCCATAACCTCTTCAAAGGCTAAACAGTCAGGGCGATATGGAGATCGAAAAGCAAGCTTTCGTGAAGTTTTCTTTGGGAAACTACCTTGATGAGGTCTGGTGCGATGTTATTTGTCATATTTTACTTGGGAGGCCATGGCAACAAGATCTTGGTGTGGAACATGATGCCTACAAGAAACACTTATGTAACGTGTAAGAAAACGTGATTTATTTTAAAGGCATTATCTACTAATCTTGGTGTTCATGTGCAGAAGGAGTGTGAGCCTAATGAGGAAGAATGTCTTCGGCTAAGACAATGACAAGTTCTATAGAAGAAGATAAACATGAAGGATCTACAGTTGCTCTCAAGTAGGGCGAAACAACCTCACATGTGCGGACCAAACGTTATGATAACGTTACTACCACCCAAGAACGTATCTAAATGTTTGTTCAAGGTGGATTTGCCTCATTAATTCCCTCCAAGAAGAATA
>ONZA01015096.1:1567-14303 GCA_900322205.1 Kewa caespitosa | reverse complement strand
CTGCTTGTTATCTTGGGAGGATGGGGGGTGAGTCATAATAGTGAGCTTACAAATCATTTTTGTTAACTCAATAATATGAGTGAGAGTCTCGCATGTTGGGGTAGAGGGATGGTCATTATAAATATGGTCATCATCCAAGAGTCACATTGCATATAATTATCAATGGGGCTGCTTACCAAAATTGACTAATGTGGTTGACGGGCCAAAGCTCATTCATGTTAGGGTAATGAGGGAATATTGGAATCATAGCATAGGGACAATCTCGATATGTATGAAATGCTTATTACTAAAAGTTTTAGAATTTCTTGAGTTATAAAACCTTGATAAATGTGTTAGTTATTCGCAAACACTTTCTTCTGTAGAAATGGCAACACAAAAAAACTCTAACAACTATTAATCGAGTGTTAAGTCGATACTACGTAAAAAGAAGCTTAGTAAGAGAAACTTGATTAGCCGGAATCACTATATGAGAATAGTTCTCATGGATGAGGGTAAGGAATATGTCTTAGAGATACATTTTCCCTTTCTTCCAACTAATGGTGGCAACTACCACGAGAAGGTTGCACACCTTATGCATGCCAATGACTCAAATTAGGTCTCAACCATCATGTTAGGATGCATGAACCATGATATAGAGTCATACCTCGAGGGTCTTTTGTGAATATGACATAAACCAAGTCCTCAAAAAGAGGTACTCGGAAGAAGGGCGTCATGGGACTTATGAGGTTCATGAGGCAATTATGGATGCAAAGCTTGAGCGATGACAACCAAACGCTCCACATATCATGAGATTGATGGGTGACTTGAGAGAATAAGACACCTAAGGTGTGGTTATCCCAAATGGCTTGTTGTAGACAAGATCATTCCATCACTTCATGAGGGGTTCAACCGAGTTAGGAATGACTACTTCATGGAAGGGAAGGATTTGTCCCTTCATGATCTATGTGAGATGCTCAAGATTGTTTAGTCAAAATGAAGGTCGAAGTTGTTGAGTATGGAATGAAGAAGGTTGGGGATCAAGAGATCAATGAAGACCACGAAAAGGGCATGATGTCTGTAATTTAGGTATCTTTGCTATTGAGATCAATATAGGTGCATCTACTAATGATTGGGAATTTGATACCGGATGTGATTCTCACATTTATTCAAACGTATAGAGACTAAGGCAGCCTAGACGAGTTGCTAAAGGGGAGATCAACCAACACACTGGTAATGGAGCTAGGATCATAACACTTAGACTTGGCCTTGGGGCTTGTAATGTAACTGAAAAAATTGCTACTCCTTTCATCTCTGAAAGAGTGTCCTACTCTTTTCGGGCACGCATATTTAGACAACTTCACTTTTGTACAAAGTTGACAATTGTCCGCTCACCAAAGTTGTGGGAGTAATTAAGTGGATTTTTTTTTTGAAAGGGTAGTGTTGGTATTAGTGGGGCAAAAAATTGTTCCAATATAGAAATATGACACTCTTCTAGGGAGGAAACGAAAAGGAAAGGTGGACACTGTTTTAGGGACGGAGGGAGTATTTTATTTTGAGTATTTCTAAAAATATCATTTCTGCTTCTTTGTTAGACATGAATGGTTTTGATTTATGTATCACAAAGCGATTCGCACTATTTCAAACAATGATGTCTTCTATTGAAATGCTCGCTTGATTAGTGGGCTTTATGTAGTAGATCTTTAGAAACATGTGTTAACAATCAATAATAAAAAGGCTAGAACTAACGATGCCAACCCAACATACTGGTGTCATTGTTGATTGGTTCATGTAAACATCAAGCGTATCCAGAAGCTTTTGAAAGAAGGTATTCTGGGGTCATTTGACTTTGAATCCTTTAATATGGGTGAATCATGTTTGTGCAACAAAATGACAAAATCCTCTTTCATTGGAAATGGTGAGAGAGCTAGTGATGCACCTCATTCATACATTTGTATATTATCCAATGAATATGAATCCTAGAGGTGGGTTAGGATACATCAGCACGTTTACTGCTGACTTAAGTATGGCTACATTTACTTAATGAACATAATCAAAATTGTTAGTACTATATAGAGAATTCTAAAATGAAGTAGAAAATTAACTAGGCAAGAAAATGAAACTACTTCGATTGGATTGAGGGGGCGAGTACATGAGCCTAGAGTTCGATGACCATTTGAAAGATTATAAAATTCTTTCTCAATTGACCCACCTGGACACTACAACGGAATGGGTGTCTAAGATGAGAAATCACACCTTATTAAATATGATATGATCAATGACAGGTCAAGCAGATCTTCTAGTTTGGTGTTGGGGATACATGCTCAAAACGGCAGTCTTTACACTGAATATGACTTAGTCAACATCAATAGAAAACATACCACATGAGATGTGGACGGAAAGGGCTTACAGCATGTCTTTTCTCAGGATTCGGGGTTGTGAGGTGTATATGAAGAGATTAATCAAAAACAAGCTCGAACGTATATCAGATTATTTCTTTGTGGGTTATCCAAAAGGAAACAAAAGGATTTAACTTTTACAACCAAACGGAGAATAAACAAATGGTTGCTCGGGATGTTGTCTTTTTGGAGAAGGAACTCCTTTCCAAAGAACCAAGTAAGAGTAAATTCAACCTTTAAAAAGTTCAAAAGGATTGACATGAGCAAAAAATAAAAACAGATCGCTGTCATTACTGCTGAGAACTCATGTTCAAGGCAAGATGATGAGACTTCAAGAGGTTTGAAACCGCAAAATGTTGCACCTAGAAGTTTAGAACCTCCAAATGTTGTACCTGAAGGTTTAGAACCTCCTAGTTAGATGGATTTTTTCACTGATAGTCAAGAACATGTCCTTATAAGATCCAAAAGAGACAGGACCAGCTAGATAGATAAGCATTGTCCTTATAAGATTCTATATCCGGAAATAAAGTATGGGACTTTGTTGATTTGCCAAATAATACAATACCCATACGCGTGCAAATAGATCTATAAGATCAAAATGGAAATGGATGAAAACATATTTGTTTACAAAGTTAGACTAGTGGCAAAGGAAAATAGACAAAACTAAGGACCGACTATAATGAAACCTTCTCACCAATTTTGATGCTTCAATCCATTTCGATTCTCTTAACAATTCCCTCATAGTACAAATATGGCAAATGGATATCAAATTGCCTTCTTGAATGGTTTCTTGGAGGACGATTCCTAATCTATCCCAATTGAGGATTTGTGTGCCAAAAGAGTCCCAAGCAGACCACTATTGCATATTCTACAATGAAAGCTTAATACATCTCCGATGCAAAAGCTGCAATGGAAGCCGTATGGATACAAACGTTTATCGACAAACTAAAAGTAATCCCTTCTTTCGCCGAAAACGTGTCTCCCAATCGCCATAATAATGAAGCCATTGTCCAAGCCAATGACAATGTGGCTGATCCCTTGACTAAGCTGCTTGACCAAGCCAAGCACGATAGTCATACAACCATGATAAGCATTAGGCACTTCAGAAAGTGTAGGTCTTGGTGTTTTAGATTGATACGGTTGAGTCGTAAAACATCAGTTTTGCCTACATTTATCGTTCTAATAAAAGTTTGGTCTTATTGATTCTTTCTGTATGAGTTTCCAAAATAATACAAACATCCAAACAGGTTATGAAGACAATGACTTGGATAATGAAACCTTATTAAGTGAACTGGAGTTATTGATCATATGGTTCTAATAGATAATGGAATTAAACTTTGATTAGACTAGATGATTAGATTGCAAGTTGATCCCAATACTTTTTCATGTGCTGTGACATAAGATGTCAGGGATCAATTGCATAGGTATGAGCTGAGAACTCAATACTATAAGAACTCTACAAGATCAAAGAATCATAAGAGGTTCTCACAAAGCTATCTCGAGCCTCCATCAAACAAGAAAATTGCATAGATTCAATCAATACCATACTTATGGGCTAAAGCCCATCAGTTAGAGGAAGTAGACTACACAACCAAGTTTGGGCTATTTTTTGAAAATGGCCCCAAGGGAGAGCAAGTCTCCTGGGCCTAGCCTCTTAGGGACGTGTGGGCCCCTTAGAGGTAGTGTGGGCCCCTTAGAGGTAGTGCTTACTTTTGTTAGACACGACCTCCCACTACAAAAAAGAACCCTAATCTTTGTAGGATTAGGTTGGCCTCCTTCATAAATGATCTAGTTGTTTGTGCCTTAGAAGGGACTTTTGTCAGTTGAATCATTAATCAGTTTGATTCAAGCTTTCATCTTGAGATAACCAAACATCAAAGAAAGATTATTCCTTGTCTTCTACACCTCAAGGCCGAACCAAGTACGCATTAAGGAAGAGACAATTAGGTTATTTCTTCTAGAGATCAAGCTATAACTCGATTCAAGGAGTTGATCTTACCGTGTGGATCTTCGATAACGAAGCAACACTTGGTACTTCTGGACTATAAACTAAATAAATAAAAGATGAACTGGATACAAAATAAGACATCAAGCAAGACAAAGATATACCTTTCAAGCACAAGGAATCACGAAACAAGATGTAGGCTTATGTGACTGATAAGATGTGTAGCGTTCAGTACGTTTCAAGTGTTTGACGTTAGCATTTTTGGAATGTTCTTCACATGAAACCCTTGAAGGATGTTTGAGGATGAGGATGAAGAGGAATAGTTTGACTCGTAGTCATCAAGACCTAATTTACTAGAAGAGCTTACTTCCAACTGAAAAGAGTTTCTTAACCCAAGGTGGGTGTCAGGTTCGAGTAGGATTTTTGTGGGCAATTCGTGTTTCATAGGGTGGTTATTGACCTAGATTCATATCTCATTGTCTCCTCCTATTCTCTTAAATTTTCCAACCCCGTTCTAGGATGTTATGTCCATGAGAGATCAAATCAGTAGGGTCAAACTCATTGTTTTTTAGGTGACTCATTTGGTCATAGGTTTAAGGCTCGATATATGATGTGCTCAACCCAGCTAGATTGTTCACTTATATTCTCGGTTGTATTGGTTGGAGGCTCATCCTCACTAACTTGGAGACTATTTAAGAATATCTCCAAGCCAGTGAGGTTCTTTTGTTCTCTTGGATCATACTATGGTTCAGGGAAACAAAAATACAAGGACCGTTGATCGGGTTGCACGAACCAGCCATTTAAGGTGTGTTTTAGAGAGGTGCGACGGTGAAGCCTCAGTTTAGGAAGGGAACTTCCGCCTATGCAATTCTTGTCATCGAAAGTTAGCATGAGTTCCTTGATATCTTTTCCCTTTTTTCCTAGTCAAGTTCTTGGTACGTGTTTGAGCAATATTTGTGCCCCTTTGGCATAAGATGTCTGCCTCTCAAGGGTAAGATGGTGAGAGGTTGAATCTTGGTTTTTTCCATGCTTGGGCACCTGACTAAAAAGAGATATTTAGGAAAAGTTTTGATGTTAGTGAAAAAAATGATGAATTCCAGTAAAGTCGGAATGAGAGGGTTGATGACACACTTGACGGGAATGAGGGGGATGCTCCTTGAGAATAAGATAGACTGGAAGACCACTTTGGGCAGAAGGAAGGGAATAATCCCCAAGAATACAAGTATGAATCTTCTCAAAGAAAGGCAAGGATTTCTTTCCTCAATTTGTACAAAATAATTTTTATGTATCGAGCACATAGGCTGCTTACGTATCTCTAATGTCTCTTGGTGAGTGATTTGTTAAACATGATCAAATCGATTTTATAAAATTGCATTTGGAGAATCAGATCCACATAGTGCTGGTTACATGGATAACAAATAGATTTTTTATTTATTTTTTGTTTATTGCTGTGGTCTCACTCTTGAAGAGTTGCTTACATACCGCGATACACGTGCTTCCATATGAAGGAAAAAGTGCAAATGCTAAGCTACGGGGTCAAACCAAATGTTGTTTGGACCTAAGTTACATTGATTGAAAATGTGAAAGTGTAAACTACACCAAAGACAAGATTTAGAAGTCCTAGTTCAGGCCACCTCTATGGACACAAACGTGTGGACTTGGTTTGCCTCGTGGGTGGCTTAGATGACACTGTTGTCGACCAGCTCTTATAGACGATGCTCTAGCTTTCGGCAGTCGTCTGTGGTATGACCGTGCTTCTTGTGCAAGTCACTGTAGAGGTTGAGGTTGACATGGGAAGGAGGCGCTTCACATGGAAAAGGAAGTGGGTTCATAGTGCCTTGCTTGTAAAGATGGGAGAAAACTACACTCTGACAAGGGTCAAGTGTGTTTTGCCTCTTCGATGGGCATTTGACACAAGAGTTGGATGCTATATGGGTCTCATATGGACCATTCAAGATTTGCATATCAAGACAAAATCTGTGTTGTTGAAGATCCTTAAGTCGAGTTTAATGTCGGTTGCGCAACTCATGGAAGTAGCGATCTCGTGAACCCTCAATAACCATGAGGAGAGTTTCGTTTTAAATTGGTTCTCCTATGACTTTACGGCAGTGTTTCTTTCAACGGGCTATGTAGCAAGAAAAATGCTCAATCATATACTAATGAAACGGTTGCAGCTTGACCATCTCGATGTCATAGTTCTCGTATAAGCGGGCCCATCACAAAAAGGCAGTACATAGGCTCTTCCATCTCTTACGATGCGATCTAGGGATGTTGAAGTAGCATTCAAGTTCTCTTTCTTCTTGACTCTAATTGAATAGAGTAGGATAGAAGGTCACAGGGACTCCGGTGGAATGCGCAATATGCACATGGTCCTCCAAATGGACCATAGCATTGCCTTCTCCCTTGTATATTCAAAATTTTGGGTGTACATATACATGAGGTAATCTCACATTAGGGGCTAGAATTAGTTCAGGCATAGTGAAGCAAATGTTGGCATTAATAGCCTCTCAATCAATGTCTTCATCGCAAATTAGTTGAGGTCCGAAGGAAAAATTGTTAGCATTCAAAGGAGCCTATACGTCATGTATGTAAGATTCACTATTGGAGTGTTCCATGTAAGACTCGTGCTCCCCCTACTCGTCATTGCCAATTTTCCTTCCATTCTCGACTGAGATGGCATTGATCTGGAGTTCATTTAGGGTGTCCTCCGAATCTTCATTTAATCGTAGAGCATGTTTATCATAGGAAATGATGGCCATGATCTTGGGATCCCATTGAGGGTTACAATTTTGCAACTTGATTTTCGATGTAGGGTAGAAAAAAGTGCTTTTGTTTGACGTAACCATTGCCTGGCAAGAAGGTTGAAGCAAACAGGTATGTCAACAAAAAGGAATTCGACCTCTCAAGCGATTGTCCCACACTCTATTAAGCGCTTAATGGTTTTGAGAACTCTATTTTTGCAATCTCATACTCGGACGATATGAGATGACGGCTCGACATGATCGAGGGAGAACCCAAGTTTTTGAAAGGCTCTCAATGGGCATACATTGACAGCAGATCCGTTATCGATTAGGACTCAGGGGACAAGTTTCCTATTGCACTCAATAATGATGATGTGCAGAGAGTTGTTGTGATTTGGATCATCTGGTAAATCTTCATCAGTTAATATGAGTACTTGAGAGGAACCATGTATGAGGCTCACCATCTCGTCAAAAGTCAAGTGTGCTGCACCATTGCCTAGTTTAAATGTATGATCACCACTTCTAGGTGAGGTTGAGAAGTCAAACTAAGTTTTGGAATCAAAAAGTTGGCATTCACTTCATTCTTCTTATAGCATTATCTTGGTCTTCATCCTCTTCCACGAGAACTTATTTTCCCTTCGTTTTCCTTATTAAGGCTTCGAGGTGATTTTCTTCTTCCACGTAGAAATATTAAAAGTGATGACCAACTATGGTGAGATGATTAATTCATGGGTGACATTGTCATCTGAGTGAAAATTATGAAGGCACACAGGTTGTCATGACCTTGTATACATTGAATAGGGGTTAGGCCCTTCAACAATTCTCGTGACAGAGGCATCCTGCTCTTCGTGTTCATGATCTAGCATGAGAAAGCCACCATCACAGTCTAATGTGGTGCAAAGATCAGAGAAGGGGCCAAACCCTTTGTCGAATAGTCTAACTGGAACCAAAGTCACCAAATGCATCATGGACAATTCGACTATAATGTTCTTGGAAATGACTGGGAGGGCATCTGATATAGAAGAAGTTGGAGGTCCTCAATAAGGGAAGACGGATCAGTTCTCGAGAAGGCCAAAGTGATGGCATTGATGTTCTAGCTGAATCGCTCTCGAAAGGGATTCTTGGTGATCTTTGGAGCATTGAAATTGTCTTAGGGGTGATGACAAGTTTTTGCTCATCAATGAGGTTTTAAATCTTATGATTTAGAGCTAGAGAATCCTCAACCGCGTAACCGGCATATTGGCGTAAATCACAACATTCATAAGGGTTCTGCCCTGGCATGAGTAGTGGAGGCGGGTTTCGGGCTAGAGTGTTCTTGGCATTGCTGCATTGGTCAAATTATTAAAAGCCTCTGAGTATGACATCTCAATAAGATCAAACTATCGTCTAGATGTGCCTGGCAGGCTGAAGGAATTGCTGGTACTGACATTACTGATCTCTACAATCTTGTTCTATGAGGAAAAGGTGTTATTGGAAACGTACTATTTACTCCTCTTGTATTTGGAGTCCGATAATGCTCCGTTATCACTTTTTGCGTTCACGGCACACAAGGCTTCCTCAACCAAGGAAATTAGGGCTCTAGAAGATGGAAAGCATTGGAACTACATCTTTTCCTTCAAGTTAGGAAAAAGAATATTCACAGCCATTCGGATTTGCTCCTCCTTTGTGGGTCTAACCATCATTTGTGTGGCCTTAGTGCGCCATATCGAACTGAATGCAAAGAAATCTAACTTCTGGTGAGAGGTCTCAAGGTCTACCCTTGTTACATCAACATTCTCATTGTACTTATACATGTCAATGGATTCTCTCACAATATCAACCCATGTGGCCTTCTTAAAGTTTTGTAACTTGAGGAACCAGGTGGCTGTTGCAATGTCAAGGTATGATTGGAACAACTGAGCGATCAACTCCTTAGACACACCCAAGGGGCTAATGGCTTTGACATACAGCTTCAGAAATGTAGTTAGAGTACCAGTTCCATTGAACTCACTTAAGCTATGCATTTTAAAGCTAGACAGAAGGCGGGTCTTTGGGAATACAAAAGCGCCGTGGATTTCGACAAGGCTCGGCCTTTGTAATCCCTTTGAGGATCTCTTTCAGTTTACAGATCTCACCCGCCATTTCTCCATCACCAATAATGGAAATTCGACTAGAGGTTGAAAGGAACCTCAAGAGATGAAGTGCCTTGGCCTTCGTTTTTGTTCATCTTAGACATTGTTTGCTGAAGATCATCATGTTGATGGAAGAGGAGTTGCACCACGACTCTAATGTCGACAAGAAGGTCCTCTAGCTGAGGAGGGGGTGGTGGCAGGTTAACATCTCGGAAATCAAGCAGAGGTAGCAGCATAGAGCAAAGGTGAACCAATGATGGTGGATACTGTGATTAGTCGAGACTAAGCACATTTCCAGCAAGAAAACCTACAAAACAGTAGGAATGATGCAACAAATAGTGCATGATAGGTATCACAATGCAATGTTGGTGTGAAATGCCATTTCATACAAATTAATATTTAAACTCTAATTTTCAAACATTTGTTTGGGAAATGGATTTCGACTGTGATGACTTTGGGGAATTACTTGTGGATGTAGGATGGACATGTGTTTGTACTCGAGTGTGAGCACACAGTTCATTTGGAGAAGTAGGCTCAATTTTGGTAAGGATTGGAGGAAATTTGTCATAAGGACAAGAGACTCTGATGACGAGATTTCGTGGGGATTGACATGAGAATGTTCTGGAATAACCTAAATGGACACGGAATGCAAGAATGCAAGTACTTGTGATGAGACACTTATTTTTTTTTTGGTATAGACGAGTGCATGATCCTAAGGACAAACTCTATTGCATGAGATGTGAATGCAAGTACAAATGCAACTATATAAAAATGCAGATACATGGTCATGTATGGACGTAAGCGTGCATGAATGCATCTATAACTATACGGACAAGAACATTGATATATGTACATGGACTAATGCAAGTATATGCAAGTATATCTACATGTGCATCTGAGGATAATTCTGATGGATGATATGTGTAATTACGCAAAAGTTAGATCAAGCATGCGTTTAGTCAAAGTGCACGCTAAAGCCTAAAGGTATCACTAAAATGCTTTATTGAGACTATTATGTTCAAGTGGTATAATCGACAAAATGCTTCATGGGATGGATGCACATGAAAAGACGGAGATCCATCAGCAAGTCCATGTACACACATGCACCCTCTAGTATTTTAAGAGTTATTCTGTTACGGCCTATACCTACGAGGCGGTACCATCCCTTGACAAGATATTACAACACATGTATGTGTGTGGACTGATCGTCAAACAAGGCATGCCCATACAACACATAAACAAGCATGGACATAAATGTGAGATAGAATATACAAGGGTACAATCATGACCATCTCTAAAACAGATGAGGTGAAAGTATTTTTTTTTTATTTTTTATTTTTTGAAGGGACAAAGATATATCAACAGGTCTAAAACTCTTGGGGGAAGGATTATTTTTACAGAACAAAAATCAACCGACTAGTTACCAACGGAGTCGCCAGTCTGCGGCTGATGGGAAAATGCTTTCCACAAAGGGACACGAGGCTCACTCCCACATGGAGACCCGAAATCCTGTGTAAAAGGTTTGGATTTTCCATCTTGTTATAACAAAAATATGGACGAAGGGTTTCTCAAGGAATCCCGAAATAGGTTTTTAGGAATACCATCTCAAAATCATAATGACTCCATAAAAGGATAAGGCACAGATATGACTAACCAAATGACCAAGGTCCAGAGTTTAAGTTATTGAGTATGAAAATTCGATGTGGACTCGTTTTTTTATATGTCAAATGAAGGGCACCTACTAAAACGTCTTTGTCTATATTTGAACTTGAATTGGATGATGATCATAATTATACCCAAATTTGGATAAGCTAAGAGTAATTAGCATGCAAATATCTATTGAAATCTACCATGTGAATATACACGTTGGAAGTTAGCATACAAATGTACAATAGTTGACTTTTGCACTAACATGTCTTTTGGTGTAAGGTGCGCTTGGATACAATAATTGTGCTACGTACCGCTCGTAAGGGATCTGAATCCACTTAGGGATCAGAGCCCTAACATAAATTTGTACAGGCGATCCATTCAACAGGTTCATGGAGCCACTCGGTGGGAGTGGATAATGATGGAGAGAGCTAGTTCATGCTTAAAAAGAAACAACCAAGAGGCAAATATGCATGACTCATTCAAAGAATCGTATCAATCCGAGGGGTGGGATAACTGGTCACCAATAAGAATACCCTTGGATAGAGCAGGAGTTTCATTCCGACGTATGCTGAAATAGTAAGAGCCCACTCTCAAAATCAACTGAGTTGGGTGGATTGACGTAGTTCTAGATTCAAGTATATATGTGTTTGATTCACAAATATTCTCATTTTGAGGGAGGGAACAAACTTCTACAGAGTGAACGAGCCGTATTTGAGTACGTAAAGTTAATGAATGTGATAGGTTTAGTTAGATGGAGAGTGGCTCTATGGGAAAAGAGAATGGGTCCCAAATAATGTCCTTGAGCCAAATAAAAGAGAAATTAATCTTTCGATCGTATTTAATCAAGGGTACTCCAAAAGGCGGGGGTAGATGCTCCACTGGGGATAAGGCGGAGGGTATTGATATGGAGATGGATGGAGTACCCGAGATTGCGTACTAGCAAAAGTTCGATTCTAGCCGCGAATTGGGCATGAGGTCTGTACATCAAACGAACATGTCAATCCCAGGTCCAAGCAAGCATGTAAGTGTGAGACCATATTTATAAAAATTGAAACGAACCGGTCAGTTCGACCCTGTCCAACCCGACCAGGGACCCGGACCGCGTCGGTTTGGTCAAAAGACCGATTCTGCATTCAACTCGATCAAAGCCGGTCAAACCTAACCGGGTCAAACCGGATTTCGACCAATTTGACTTTGTTTGACCAAAAAAATTAAACAATAAAAAAAAGTAAAATTCTTTTTTGTAATTTTTTAGGTTTCTTTTCTGTTTTTCAATTTTTTTTTTTAAATCTATATACATATACTAAATGAGCTAGCAGAGAGAGAATGTAGCTCACTTACTAAAGGTGACGTGTCCCAATCAAATGGCTCGATTTCAAACGAAATCCATGTGTAATTTTTTGATTGGTCGAAAGCTAAGAAGATGTTGTTAAGGAAACTAGAATATGTTGTGGGATTTTTTGTCAAATCAAGATGGACATATATCAAAATCAAATCTTGCTAATTCTTATTTCCTTTTGTTTCTTGTTTTTCTATCTCTCTTAATCATTGTTCAATATAAACGACAGGAGGTAAAGACGCCGGCGAAGGACGACAATGGAGATCAAAGGAGGTGATGTTATTCAATTAAATCAATTAATTTTGGGATTGGTAAGTACTTAATCTCCTAAAGTCATGAATTCATGTCTTATTAGTGGTTAAGAGCTTTAAGAATTTGAGTCTTCTTCCTCTTTTCTAATTTTTATTTATTTGAATTTATTACCACAATTAATATTTCAACAATAATTGCTGATTTTTTTTTTTTGGTTTATATGAGTAACATTATTCTTGCGACGCACAAGGAGGAAGAAATCATGATTTTTAAACTAAATTAAAATTTTAACATCTTCATGTTTATGTAGATGGCAAATTAGT
>ONZA01015095.1:23202-37475 GCA_900322205.1 Kewa caespitosa | reverse complement strand
CTAGCTATCTAACCATGTAATTTTATTCAATTAGTATTTATGAACAACATGGGTACATTGATAATTAATAAAATAAAATTATAATGGTTTAAGTTCTGAACCATACCCTTAACTTCCGTTTCCGTCTATAAAGTGATGCTACACTCCACAAATTACAACTCAAGCACATTCCCACCTTACAAACTCATTGCCTCCCATACCAATCAACACACAGAAGAAATATGGTGAGAGTTAACACAAAAAAAGTTTTATCAAACTTGATGATATCAAACAGAGTATTAAAAAGAGACACTCCAAAAATTTGATTGAACTTACAATCTTTATGAGAAAGCTGATAATTCGTGCAGGTGGTAATACCGTCGAAAAAATCATCAATAACTTTGACTTGGAGGAAGGAACCATTGGAACCATGTACGAGGAATATTTTAATCACTCTCTAATGGAAGGGCTTGCACCTTAAGAGAAACTCAAGCTTAAAAAGACAATTTCACTACCTGTTGTCGATGATTTTGTGATGAAACTGCCTGAGGTTAGAAGGTCTGAGCGGCTCAAGAACAAAAAAAAAAAATCAATCAAAATGATTTGAAGACGATTCAACGTTGGATGGACGTAACACCTAGTCTTCTAAGTTTATAATACTACTTTTGCATGCATTATCAACCATTATGATATTTTGGACATTTTACGATTATGGTTGGTTCTAGTAATTTTTTGTTGCTCCTAAATCTGGGTATCATAGTGGTCTTTTACATACTTGTCGTTCGTCCATTTCCACAACGAATTAGGGATTCGTGTGCTTTTTATATATGATTTCAAGTGCTTTTTTGTAAATATTGATTGTTTCATTTTGGGTCACCTAGTTTAGACGTTAACTCTGAATTGTGCACATTTGTCTTCGTTGAGAACATTTTGGGGTTTGTTTATGAAGTAGTCTCAGTATAAAGAGAGGTTGTTGTCATATTTTACAATAGATATGGTTTATTTTAGTTTGTTGCCTCTCTTGTACAATGTACTAGCAATGCTATATTAATGAAAAGTTGGATGCCCAGATTGAAGTGCACTTGTTCAATGAATACCAACATTTTAATTGCATCACAATTGAAAGATAAATTGAAAAATTTGACGTCCATGAAATGTGAAAAAATCATATTGATATTAAACATTTGTTCCCACTGCATAATTTGTTACAACAAGGTACATATTCGTACCAGAAGATTTACCAAAACGTGCCATTAATGGGTAATTAAAAACTTACAATGGCGTACACCATTGACACCCTTCAAACGAATAACATCTAATTCACTTTAATTGTTTGAAGATAAGGACCACTACCACAACAGCAAAACAAACACCTAGAATTTTCTCTCCTAGTTTCAGTATTTTCAAATAATCCTCCGTTGTTTTCTTCAGCTTTTCAATCTCTTTGAACTTCATCCTCAGCACTTCAAACTCCAACAACTTATCTTCAAAGTCTTTCTGCAAATTCCGAGAAAGACTTCACCAGATTGTTCAACCTCTTGCCCTGCACTTGTGCATGGCGTACTACCATCAACACGATATACGACATGACTCGGATTCAACCACATGAAAAAATCACAAGGGTTGCAACGAAAAAAAGAGCATTTGGGTTATTTTTGGATCCTGAAATGAGCAGTTCAGCCTTACGGTTACACTTGTGTCAACGTTGATTCCTAAGTCGGATACCATCTGGGGCTTTCACAGAGGAGTGACCAGGATCCATTGACAAATATTCTAGTCGTTATGAGAAAGGTTTTTCAAATGTGAGGGAGGATGATTCACAAATTTATAGCAGTTATTGTTTCAACCCCAATGAAGCAAAAGTGGAGGGCATTTTTGAAAATTCTTACATTTTAAAATTTCAAATCCCCATTTCAAGATTAAAAATTTAGAAAATGTAATTTCAAATAAAACACAACCATAATAACATTAACTTACCGTCATACATATGTATATTTCTATATGTTTGTAGTAGGATGAATTCAATTATTTCGAATAAACACAATAGTAGCAGGTATGATACACAAAACTATTTTTGTTATTTTTTTGGTAACAAAAGGCCTTTTTTTTATCGCCCTTTCCGTTTTAAGGCTAAATGCGTGGGAATGTTATTTGTTGACTAACTAAGCCACCATTGTTAATAAATTGAAAAACAATGAATTCATATAATATAACTTGTTATACAGCAATGGATGTACACAAACATGTGTATACACCTAATCTAGCCAACTCAAGCAACACAATGATGCTTACATTAAGGGTATGTTTGGATTGCAATTTCAGCTAGCTTAAATTGATAATCTAGCTAAAATTTATGATCTATTGGTCAAACAATCCAGTTTGACTAATTTATTCTTTTTGAATTATACTAGCTGAAATCAAGAATCTACCATAATCTAGCTGGAAATTAAACTCTAGTTGAGATAGGTTTCAATTTAAGCTCCTCAATAATCTTTTGCATTTGCCAATTTTACCCTATGTTTATAGAAAATGACTTTCAATATCCCAAGGAGTACTACCTTTTTTTTCTCACGTCATTATTCCAAGAGGTAGACGATTGCTTTCTATAAAAATAAAAATAAAAATAAAAATAAAATAAAATAAAAAATAAAACCCTTTTTCCCTCCATCTCCTTATCCTCATTCTTTGATATGAATTGAATAACATTAGGTTATTAGCAAATGATGTAAATATACAATGCATTAATAATTTTCTCTAAAGGAGTTTTAACTTTCGAATTTTTAATTAAGACGAGTACAATACTTAACAAAAGATAGTATGACAACAATATTTATCATATCCATTTTGGTCATTTTAAATATTTCACCTACTTTGACAGCTACTGTTTCCAAACACCTTTCAACAATAAACTCAATTTTCAGCTCTAATTTCAACCCAACTTTAGTTTGTTGATTTCAGCTAGATTATCAATTTCAACTAGATTCTCAAATTCAACTAGCTTATCGGTTTCAACTTCATCTTTAGCTAGTTTTACCAAAGACACCCTAAGTAGTTTCAAATTTTGTATTATAATTTACAAAGTTATTGTGTGTGTGATGTGTTCAAAAAAGACTTGTAATATTTTACTTTCACTTTCCATATTATCAATAACATTATCAATAATGTTGTTTAGTTGCAACGATAATGACTCCCATTCATCTTTCACTAGCATTCCAATCAAGACATATACAACTAACGAAAAAGTAAAGTAATAATTATATTGGATGCATTAAGTATTATTTAGTAACAATAACATATAGGCTACTAACTTTCAAGGAAATTCGAGTTCAACCAATTTTTTTTTACCTCGTTCAATTTTCTTTTCATTTTGGCGGGAATTTCTCAAAATATTTTGTGCAAAATCTGGAACTCATTTTCTGCCACATTGCTAATACATAAAAGGGCATAAGTGATTATCTACCATCGACAATCTTCTCCGGCCTTTACAAATACTCCAAACAAAGAAAAAAAATATTTCCAACTTTTCAACAAAAAAAAAAACACCAAAACATGATGACCAAGAAATTCGCAGAAGAGATTAATGAACTGAATCTACGACATGAAAAAGACGTCAAAGATATTAGAGCATTTATGTGGGGGGTTATCAAATCTTGTGGCCCTTGTATTATTGAAGATATTTTTGTTGGAAAGGATGGTTGGATGGAATCCCTTCAACAATTTTATGAGGACAATTACAATTATCTTGTCAAGCATACACCCGAAAATTTGAGGGTCGTGACGAATACATTCCAGAAGCGCAGGATCAAAAGCCCAAAAGGTGTTGTAGAGAGGAAACGTCGACATTTGGCAAATTTGGCGAAATTGGATCACCTCTTGAATAAGTGTATGTATTGATCTAAGTAACTTCTCATTATGAAATGTACCAATTGGGAAAATCGGTAGACTAAAAATTATGGTTTTAAGCAATATCAGCCCGTAGTTCTTGTTGGGTTTTCATTTTCCTTTAATGGAAAAATCAAAACCCCAACTACCTTTTGTATCTTATAGTGCTCGAAGCAACTGAATGAAATTGTCTTCGTTTATGGTAGGAGTGACTACTGTGCTTCGTTTTTTGCTTGTTACTAATTAATACCTTATGTTACCTTAAATCATACAAATCAAAATGATAGTAACTTGGACCCTTAACTGTTAAACAGTACAAATCACAATGATAGTAACTTGGGCCGCATTTGGTTTGATATCAGCTTGGACTTCATGTCCAACAATGAATCTATGTCATGGGTCAAAAACTGAGCCCTACATATTATTTACTTACAATTTTTCAACAACACTTAACACAAAATCCACTTTATTAAAAAACAACTAATGTGTTCGGGATCACAACTTGGGCCACAGCCCAAACGAAACAAAACAAACTCTATAATTACAAACAAAATGTCATTCTTGTTCGTAAGAATACAATCAAACACAAATTGGGCCACAGCCCAATACAAGCAATGAATTATCTTTATCACCATCAACATATAACAACTACCTAATGGTTCACATTGGTCATTCACGATTGTCAAGCGTCAATTGGATACTTTCTTCCATACACTATGTTCGCAACCACCTGCAACACATAGTAGCTATGATTAGTTTGTCACCGTCATTTATAAGATATCTAGTAACAATAACTACACATTGTCGATTACTTACCTCTGCAAAATCGCATTCACCATTTGATCCCAAACCCATTTTCAAAGCTTTATCAATTGTTTCTATATCCTAAGCAACAATCCTACACCTATCGGTTCTCCAAGTTAACCCTTTGCCAAGGTTAATCCTATCCAAATTATATCAACTGCAACATTGAAAAGTGAGAAAAAATTATGTAAAAAATGAATGTCAACTTTCAACTATTATGCAACACAACAAAACCTATAACTAGTAATAGAGTGTAGCGTCCAAATACTTCCAACATTATTCATAAGTATGATACTGGATGCAACCAACTAGTCCAACACATATGCACCCCAATTGTAATCTCCAGCGGTTGTGGTTGTGTGCAGCACCTTCAAGTGCAATCGACTTATAGCACGTAGGTGCATTGGACAAAGCAAAATTCCCCATGTATACGATAAGAAGTGTCTTTTGAACTTCACACCATTTCATTCTCCCCCAATTTTAGGTTATATACTTCTGCTCCCGTTACGCTTCCATGTTCGAATATGCTATATTCATTCTCAAAAAGCTGGCATGTTTCTTTGTTGGAATCCAGGACTTTCTTGTTGCTCTTTGACAAACGAATTTCAAGGACCTAACCAACTATATTCTCATCAACAACCATATGCAATCCTTCCCTAATTGTAAGTTTCCTTGTGTGCATATCAAACCTTCTATGAATCCACAAACCAAATTTATTTAATCCTCAATATAGATAACTTAACTAAGTTATAATACCCCATATGTTTCACCCAAAAACGTTGTTTTCTTGTCAGTTTGGACACCAACTTCACAAACCTCCAAACGTTCTAACCCATTGTGAATGGAATCCATTCCTAGAAAATGTAATGAACTTGGACTGATTATCACAGTTTGATTATAGTAAATTACTTCCTGCTAAGTTCTATATTTAAAAACCTACCTCATCTGCAAGTATCGGGAAATGATCATGCTTCTCCTGAAAATCATGAAGAGGGATAGGCTTCTCTAGATGTTCATGCTCCACCTTATGCTCCTCCAACTGCTATGGAACATTAAGGTAGTAAACAAGTAATCATCAACCTTATTAGCAGAAAAAAGGGCATGAATAAGGAATGATTTATTGTACCTTCTCACTTTCTTTTGGTTTCTTCCTCATCAAATGGCAATTGTCTGCACACCCACAAACCTTCTGCAAGCAGTAGTCTTCCTCCTACCTGCTTGTGAAGCAGGTAATGCCAATGGGGACTCGTATAGATGAACGTCATCCTCCACTACGTGCTCAAGATATATGTGCTTAACTCGAGGAAAACAATAAACCATGGAATAAAATGAGGGGTCACTATCTATTTGCAACAGTCCACTGTGCAAGTCATGACCATGACGATGAGCAAATATCCTACGAAATTTTCGATAACCCAATTTTCGTATACTATCTCCCAGCATTTGCAAACTCCATTCTCTAGAATCAGCAAATTCGATCATAGTCTCTTCACCACCGACAAATTCGTTAGTTGAATTTATTTTAAACTTCCACCATGACTAATCCTAACAATGATGTTCCTTCATCTTCCTCTAATCCATATTGCTTAAAGTAAAACCATATTCAGGAAAAAAATAGATAAATCAATTGCGTTGAGGTTCATTTTTGGGTGACTTAATTAAAGTTAATTTCAGAAGAGTAATATGAAACGAAAATACATAACTAAAACACGCAAATCGTTGTTCAAACATGCATTGTCCATCTAAATCGATTCAAAATAAATCACTGAGAAACAAACAAATGCAACTAATAAACTGATTTATGTTTACATTGAATAATTACAAGTACCTTCACATTTCATACAAATTTGTCGCTCGTCCTTCCAAGACACACCTTCTGATCAATTCTCCAACTCTGAGTTGCATGTATTCATTGATTTTTAGCGATTTTACGGAAATGAATTGATCAATTTTCGAAGTTCTTCTGGGAGCAATATGATAGATATAAATGACTTCTTATAAAAATGCTATCTAGCAACTAAATTACATTTGATTCCACGTACCAAACCATGTACACTGTACAATAACTTGCAGTTTACTATTTAGAAACAAATAACACATTTACACTGAATCTGGTTGAAGATCTTAGTTCAACGCTCCAAGAAAATGAATCGTCCAAACAAACTTTAAAATACAATTAACTAATATACTTTCAATCAATTAAGGATTACAATATGCTAGTTTTTCTTTCAATACGCAGGATTTTAATTTCCCAAATCTGAGATATGGGTAATAATAAACTAACAGTAGAATATTATCATCGAAAAATGTTATGCCGCCGCCGGAATCAAAACAAAATTTAAAATACAATTAAGTTTAATGCTTTCAATAAATTAAGGATTGCAATTTATTAGTTTTACATTTTATTACGCAACATTATAATTCCACAAAAAATGAGATGTGGGAAATAATAAAGTCGCACCCGAAAATTTTCATCAGGAAATGCTATGTCGCCGCCAGAATAGTTTTTTTTTTCTTCACCGAAAATCGCAATGCCATGGATGCTTAAGTGCTATGCTTCATTCTCTCTAAACTCAAACATAAACGAAGTTGAAATGAAATTAGAAAAGGAAAAATAAATTTTATTACTATAAATATTGGGTCCCACACTTTACATTTTGAATTTCAAATGAAAAGTTTCAAAAGTTTCAATGTTTTCCTTCAAATTCAATTTTAGAACGCTTCTCAAAAAGATTCATGTGTCAGGTGAGTGGTCTCAGGATGTTCCTTGAATATTCCACTAATCTTACCACATGGATGGTTACCAGCGAGTGTGTATATCTTCAGATATACACCTCGTGAATGTGTAGCCTTGTCCTCATTTTTTATGGTTTTTGTGGAATGGGGTGATGTAGATGTGATATGGTGTCATTTTTTGGATTTTAGCCCAAATGTTTGTTTGACTTTAGCCGTGTGTTTTTTGGACCGAACTGGATTCAGCTTAAAGGAGTTGAATTGAAATGAATTGACTTTATTTTTTCAATTGACATTAAATTATTTTAAACTCATCAAAACTTCTCAATTTTGGTCCTAAATGAAAGTATATGTCAAAACCTTTATGATGAGTATGAATTATCGTAAACACATTTCGTAGTTAAAAAATACGCAACATTTAAGTTTGGAGCTGAACTGAACTAAACTAAACTGAAAATAAGTCCAAAAGAACATGGTGTTTGCCAATGAGTGTAATGGTAAAGGCTGAAGTGAAAAAGTGACAATAACGTGTATTAACATATGTGGTCGGCGTGGGTGGATTGGCACTCAAATAAGATCGAAGATTTAGGCATTAATGAAATATTAGTAGTTGATCGTTAAAGGGAGATGTTTATTTATCGATAGAGGGAGATGTTTGACAAAATATTACTCCCTCCGTCTCTCAAAGAGTGTCTTATTTTTTTTGGGCATGCAGATTAAGAAAAGTGAGATGTGTGGTTCACATGCACTCTCACTATTTTCTTTAATTATCATCCACAAAAAAAGATTCTATAAAAGGAAATAGACATTCTTTTAGAGACAGACAAAAAAGAAAAATGATACACTCTAGAGGGAGTAATTATTTTATTAGCTAGTAAAGAGCAATATGCCAAAAAGCCACCTAATAGAGAGTTTTTCCTTTAATTAATGTGCAAAAGACTTTAGAAATTATATGGGAGATAGTCATTTGAATCATTTAAGTGATCACAATGTATAGTTGGATATCGCTTACGATTTACAGTTCGATAATGCATTGAACTAGGCCTAAATGGTCTTGAACTTGTTGGGTCACACACTTAGTAAACTTAAGATCACAAGTTAAACTGATGTAAAAGGGACCCAAATTAGCTTAGTTGGCATATAGAGGGGCACTTGGGTCGAAACACCAAGCAAGCCCAAAACAAGCCGTACAAGCCGTTTTGAGCGTAAGGAGGTCGTTAAGATTCTAAGAGGCACGACCCTAGCATTGGAAATAGGGGACTTCTTTTTTCTTTGATACTCAACTGATTCATTAGAGCTACAAGAAGAAATCTACCACATTCCGTCAATCTAGCCTTCGTAGTCGAGAAGCAAAAGAAGAAACATTTGGAGTCCTTCAATGGAACACCAAGACAAAGAGATCTCACGTGCACCAATCTCGAGGAAAACACGCATCAAGAGGTAGACTCGAAACATATTTGATTGAATGAACATGATATGTGATCCTATCGTGTGCAATTACGCCTATTCATATATGCACGAATCGAATTCCAACACTGCCCATATAGCCGCTTCCAATCAAATTTATGGTGTGTTTGGAAACTCAAATTTGAAATCATGAATTTGGTATGAATTTGTGTATGGATGACTAAAAGAATTTTAAGCTTGGATTTGATCCAAATCATGGATACTCATAAAGCCATAAAATTGGAGAAATTCAAATGACACTCTCCACCATGGCACTTGAAAACCTTCTCTCCATACTTGATTTACTACTTGGTATAATTTCAAATTCACCATTATGTTAGGTATGAAGAATTTTTAGAATTCAAATTCAATCTGTCAAACACATTAAGAAATTGCCTTTCTAGTTAGCTTGAAGTCAACGATAAAGCTAATTACCAAACTTCAATTTAGATTGTCAAGATACTCAATTGGTAAAACAAGCTAAAAACAAGAAAAAGCGGACCAAAAAACAATCAACCAAACAAGGCCTTAATACTTTTGAATATTAAAAGTGCTTGCTAGGAACACCTTACCGTTATATAGGTCAGCCTTGGGCAACCAGGATTGGCTTTAATCTAATAGGTACATGTGTTGGAAACCACCTTTTAAAGTGGAGGGTTTTCGCTCTTTTTTTTTTCTTATTAAAAACCACCGTATGTAACGTGACCTGATTTGCATGTGACACGAATAAGCTCAACGATCCCGTAACGATAGCTTTAGTTCGTTGCTTTTCTTTGAAACTCAGAAAACTAAAGAACAACATTGCAGATTTCCTCCAACTTATCTCTAAAAGCAAAACCACCAAGTAGAAACATAAATAAAATTGCGCACTCACCAGATTAGAAAAGACTTATCCTAAAAAAATGGTGTAATTCCCATGTCTTTAAGACTTTGTATTTCATTCATTCTGTGTGTTTCACAAAATGAGGAAGGTTCCTTTACATAAGAAGGCACACAAAACATTTGGGAACTCTAAGCATTATAACGAAAGATCTAGATTAAAGCATGGTAATGATCAACGGTTATAACGCTACAAAACAAAAACAAATTGTACTTTTCTACTATCAAAGTGGTCCTCCTTACTCAAGGGATGACTCTAAGCTATGGGGGGACCACTTGGATCTTCCATGCACCAGTAAGTTAAAATGCAGCCATCTTGCATCAAAAACGAGAAAAAGTTCAAAAAGGTGTAGAATATTGCATTTTTGCCCGTTTGCAGAAAATGACCTTAATTTTATATATAAAAGCTTCTTAAAAGAATTAAAAAGTTCTTAAAGACCACTCTAGCCTATATCTAGGCAATAGGGCTAAGTTAGGAGGGTTAGACCCTTGAATGTGCCAAAAACTTCCCGGAATTTCAAAGGAACATTAATCAAGCTCCCGATTTCACCTTGTGATACTTCATTGGAATTTTCATCACTTGGATTCGCATCAATCTCCCTTGGTTAACTAGGATCTACCCTCAAATAATCCTCATGGTAGGGATCATTTTGGTAAGGAGAAAGTTCACCCACAATGAAGGTAGCCGAAATGGTGATATGGGGAACTAGTTCAAGCTTGTATACTTCAATTCTCGCAAGGACCTTCGAGAGACATCCATTCATTGGCATCAATTTATCCTTAAATTAGATTTTTCCCTTCGAACATATAGCTCTACCAATCCTCTGAGATCAATTAGAATCCTTTTACGACGCTGGTTGGACTCGTTTGCATGTTGGGTTTGGAAAGCCCCTTGTGCTTCCTTTACCCACTTAAAAAGTACCTTCTCAAGACAACCCATGGTAAGAAAGACACTTGAGCTTAGTCTCTTGATAATATTTAGATGGAACAAATTCATGTCATGAGAACTCCCCACTTTGTTGAGTGACCTTTGGGTTGGCCACGACGGAGAAACTAAAAAGAAAGCCCCTTATCAGATTTGAAGTGATGCATTTGAATTGCTTTCAACCTTGTAGTAACCATTGAGACTCCACCATTATAGACGGGGTAGCTATGATTTGTGATAGTAGGAGTGAATAACTCACACATCCCAAGCCTATCAAACACGTGATAGCGATGATTATCGAGATTGGTCTCGAACTTGGAGTAATGATCATGATTCCAGATTTAATAAACAGAAAATTCTCATTGCAAGGCCTTAACACCTAATTCATGAACCTTATGCAGGTACCAGGGGTAATAAGAAGCCCAATGGTCATGACAAACCACTCGAAAAGTACGCAAGAATGAACATTGTCCTAAAAAGTAAGCTCGCCTCATTGTTTTGTACCTCTTTTGTCGTTGTAAGATGGTGTTTAAAGGCAGCTTTGTTAGGTAGAGAGGCATCAGGAATGAGGTCAACTTGGCTCTCAATGCCTCCTATAAGAGGTACTTTCCAGAGCAAGTCATAGGGAAACACATTTTGAAATCGGCAAAGGTAGGGCTTGGTATAGTTGGGTATTGGTTTCTCTCCCTAGACACTTGGATATATTATAACAATCAAGGCATTGATGGCCCTTACCTTAGCCAAATTTCTCTCAGTCCATGTTTCACTCAATGAGTAAAGGCTTCTCACTTGCCTTATCGGGTGCATTCTGTGGCGAAAATGTGTTTGGGGGTAAAAGGTCAAGGGTAATCTTTCTTTTACTGTGGATAACAGTTTAAGTGTTTTCTCTACCATCATGCTGCACCATTCTATCAAACAACCGAGGTCTACCAAGCAATAAATGACAAGCATCCATGGAATAAACATCGTAAAGCACCTTATCGAAGTAAGTATTACCCTCGAAAAGAGAAACAAGGCATTGTTTCGTTACCTTAACCTTGGAGAAATTGTTCAGCCATTAGAGAGTATAAAGACGTTGGTGAGGCTTATTAGGAAGGCCAAGCTCGTATGCAAGAGTACTAGAGGCAACATGGCACAAGAATCTCCATCGATGATCAAAGACACCACCATTCCCTCAGGTGCAATGCGATTGAAAGATTTGTTCTCGTGGTGGTGGAGATTGATCTTCTTAAATTCCTGGTGATGAGTTCTAGTACTGTATGGTTTAATCTATATTAAACTCTCATACATGATTGGGGTTCATGACTAATTCTAGCTATTTTAGCTTTATTTTGGTTGTGTATTGATAGAACTGTTATTACTTGGGTATTTGTGTGTTTTTGACCTTTTGCAGGGCTTTTACTAAGGCTCGGAGTTTTATATGATGAAATGAGATTCTAAAGTAATTTTGGGACGTGATATGGTATAGAAAGACCGCCCTAAGTGAGGTTGCGTCACCAAGTCTAGTCTTGGTCAACCATGCAAGCCATTGATCGTCCATGCAAGCAATTGCGGGCGTGAATGCGAAGATTTTAGTTTTGCCCCATCAAGCAGAAACTAGTGCATTGGTTGCCCGATTGGGGCCAGTCTTCTAGAGGGGCAATACTGTACAAGAGCATCTTGCTCGATCTGGCGGGATTAAGGTGGCTTTGTGCCCGATTAGGGTCATCCTTCCTGAGTGCATTCCTTGGTTATTTTTAGAAACTTAGTTTTTTTTAGTTACTATTCTCTCCTACTTTAGAGAACTCAACTTTTATTCTTGGAGATTTTCTACAATTGTTTGAAAACATCTATTGATCATGTGTTGATCCAAATAGAATTTCAAGTAGTTTTCTTCACTCTCTACATCTTATTTGATCATGTCTTGCAACATTATTATTGTTGATTGTTCTTCAAGCATTAGTGAGTAGTTTCCTTGTTCTAGATTTGGGGCTAGCCCAATAATGGTTTATTGATTTAAAAGTTGGATCTTTATTTGTTGTTGTTGTTGTTGTTGTTGTTGTGAATACTATATATGTTATTTTTGATGATATTTCTAAAGTCCTTGATGCTTATACATTCATTGATCACGAACCTGCATGAACTAGATATTGGGTGAAGAATCGGGAGGTGTAACTTTAATATTGGATGACCTCAAAATTGATCTAGAGGGTTAAATCACTAGAGTATTTTTATTTCTCTTGAAATCCTTATTAATTTATCACAAATCTTAATAGGTTTAAATTGATTCAATAACCATGAGAATACGGAATTGGTCAATATAGATATATTTTATATACTTCGAGAGAAGGTAATAATTAATCCAGGATAATTGATCTTCATAAGTATGTATTCGCTTAAGTCATATGATCACCTATATTGATAATTATAATTGTGGTGAACCCTTAATCCTAGATGTTTTTATTCTTTGATAATCAACCCGTATTTGAGTATAGTAGTTGTTATTTTTTTTAGTTAATTTAGATAAACATTATTTCTTTAAATATCCATTTACTCAGATAATTAAGTTTGTAAACATTCAATCAATAACACTAGTCACCATGGATACGATTTTTTTATTACTCCGATATACATGTTCACTTACAGGTGTATCACCTAGCTAGCATCCTTCTTACCACCAAACTAGGACCAAAATCAGCCCCAATGTAAGCTTGCTCCTCCGCTTTCTCATAAGAAGGGTTATCCAAGTCTTCATTATCATCCAACACCTACTCGGCTTCCACCTCGACTTCTATGTTTTCGATTTCATTCATGGTTAAGGCTCTTTTGTTGCGGCACTAAGCTTGGAAAAGTCCATCCCCTTGGCACTTGAAACACTTCTTTTTACCACCCCCTTTGCTAGAGTCCATTTCTTGTCAAACTTTGACCTTTCCTTGTTGGACAATAACTCGTGTATAGGAGACGTTTCAAAGAGGGATTGGCGGTCACTTGAGGCCTTGATCAATAAGATTTGCACTTGGCGCGTTCTCAACCTTAAGAGCCAGTTTACAAGCCTCGTCGTAGCCCCATATCTCATGCATGTCAACCATCTCGACAATATCTGGTTTCAGAGCTCCAATGAAATGGGCAACGTTGTGCTCTTCATCTTCATTTACCCCTGTTTCAATGCGTAATCTATCAATATCATGCATAAATTCAATCACATTATTACGTTGCTTGAGTGATTGCATTTGGTTGTAGAGTTCTTGACGATAAGAGGACTGAGCAAACTTCTTTTGCATAAGTTCCCTTAGCTTCGGCCATTTCACTTTTAATTATACTTCATCTCATCATACCAAATGGAAGCATGACCCCTGAGATGAATAATAGCAAGCTTAATGGTCTATTCGTCACTATACTCTTTGGCATCAATTATTATATCCATAGTACGAGCACAGTCCAGGAAATCATTAGGATCGGTACTCCCAGGCCCGACCCTGGGGTGGGGCGAGCGAGGAACCGCCCATGGCCCAAGCAATGCTGCAAGTTTTTGGGGCCCAAGTTCCAGTTTCTTTTATACATCTAAAGTTCTGTCCAGTAGTATATTGGTGGGGCGAGCGGGGCAACCACCCAGGGCCTAAGCAATTGTGCAAGTTTTTGGGACCCA
>ONZA01015095.1:621-14373 GCA_900322205.1 Kewa caespitosa | reverse complement strand
AAATCGAGTTGGTTAGCATGTCGAGTTGGGTCGAGTCAGTCCACGAGTTGGGGTGGGGCGAGCTGGCACACGAGTCGGGGTGGGGCGAGTCGAGTCAAATCACGAGTTAATTTTTCTCAACCCTAGCCTGACCTGTTTGCCAACGAGTCAATTCGGGTTCGAGTCAAAGCACTGGACTAGTCGGTTTGAGGCGAGTAAAAAAAGAATCGAATCGGGTCGAATTCGAGTCAATTCAACCTGAAGTAAAACTCTAGTAACAGTGATTTTAGACGAGACACAAATTAGATGCTAAACTGTAATGCTGTTTGAATCTCATCAAGCTCTAATCAATCCTAGACTCCTAGATGTCAGTTTGCACTTTGCTACAAGGCATTGCTATCAAAAGCATAATAATTGTTGGAATTTAGTACCAACTTGGGTTGAATTTTGTACTAATATTGGTTTAGTGCAAGAGAAATTGTACTAGTTTATTTTATAGTGGAAGAAAATAGTTTAAGAATTGAAACAACTACAAGTGCTCGTTTGTGGTACTGTAAGAAAAAACACTTGCATTGCTTGCAATTCTGAATGAGCATCCCTTTTATAGACAATACTCCTGCTACTTGGTCGTAATGCTACTGCACCTTCTCCACCATTTCACAATTGCATTAAATGCTCTTCAAAGTTTTCAACCAGGCATCTTTTTGGTTCACATGAAATTTTCCAATGTTATAGCCTCCTGGCTAGTTACCTATCACAGTCTTGCACACAATGTTTGATTTTCTTACATTGCCTTCTAGAATATCTAGAAAATTATTTAACTTCTACTATTCTTTTACCTAAATAATAGTAGTAGGATGATTGTCATACTTCATCAATAATGAAAAGCACACTGTAAGCAATGCACACCAACGAACACCAAGTTTGACCCCAGCATTGGCAATGTAAGGGTACATAAAGATGAACGGATCCTTACAAAGCCCCAAGGAGTACTCGATCAAATATTCTTGGGGTTCAACATTTTTCCACAACTTTCATGTCACTGACCTTTCTAGTTTATACATCGGTCAAACTGTTATCCTTATCACAATTAGACTTATATCAACATCATAAACTCAACATAATTTCTCTACATGATTCAGTTCTTTTTTTTTTCTGATCAGAGAGAGCTTGAAATAAAGAAAGCAGAACTTAAGTCATACTACAAAAGCGGGGGTAGAGGACCCCCCTACAATCAGTAGCAAAATGAGTTAAACATGTCTTTGTGATAGCAGTTTCCAAATAGAGCTGAATGAAGTTTCCTTGGTCATTGATGGCTGCTTCTTTGGCCAAAGCGTCAGCTACTTGATTTGTCTCTCTAAACTAGTGTTGGATCTTCACTTCCTTCAACTTTTCCATTAGCGTTGTGTATTGAGTTGTCAGGTTTGTCAGTTTGCATTTGTGTTCCTCCATTTTGTTTATTAATTGCAGTGTAGTTAGAGAGTCACAGTAGATGAATAATAAGTCCCAACCTTGTTGAACTGTTGGAGTCCTAGTCTTATGGCCCAAAGCTCAGCATATATCACATCTTAAGTTCATAAGTTCTTTTGGAAACTGAGTATCCACCTCCCTGAGTGGTCTCTGAAGATACCTGCCCCTCCTGTAGATCTTTGGTCGCCCAGTTTTGAACCATTAGTGTCAAGCCTGATCCAGTTTATGGGTGGGGGTGACCATTTTGTGGTGAGTTTCAATTTTTTGTGAATTTTCATGTGGTTTTGGGAAGACCAGAATTCAGCAGCTACAAAGAGAGTTTTTGGTGGTGGTGGTTGTTGGGACATGCTTGTTTTCCAACACTCTGAGGTTTCTGCATTTCGAAATAAACCAGAGATTGTAGGCAAACAGGTTGTTCCAAGGGATATTCTTTTGGTTTGGGGTTGTGTTTTTGAGGTTTTCCAGGATCCATTCTTTGATGTGTGAAGAGTAGAAGAAGGGTGAGAGATTGTACTGTGCCCATATTTCCATTGCAAGGGTACAGTCCCTCAGAACATGTATGGTGTTTTCATTTCCCTTTCTGGAGATCTGGCACAGAATTTTTTGGATGATTTTTCTTTTGGCAAAGAGGTCACTATGAGCTATGCTTCATGCCAGACAAGCCAAATGAAAACTTGGACTTTTGGGATGGTAGGGAGCTTCCAAATCCAGCTGAGATTCTCATGGGTCGTGTTGTCATCAAGGTTGTCACAGTAGGCAAGCTTAGAGTTGAATTTTTCATTTAAGGCATGGGAGGATGATGGGAATTCTTGTGTGTCCTCATTGAGGCATAGGCCCTTACAATGATTTGTGATATCTTGGGGCCGGCTGATTGAGATTTTCTCCCAATTCCAACCAGTGTTTGATAGGTGTTTCGGGGGGTTTTTGGAGTGAGCCATCGAGACATCAAAGGGCGGCTTTGCAAGAGGTAAGAAGCATCGTTGTGACGTGAGGTCGACTATTCTCGATGCCTACAAAATGAGCAAACGTGAATTGCCCCCAGCGTGATTTGGGGAACGGTCCTTCAATGCTTAAGTCAGCACAGGCAAGAAGTGACAGGCAGGAGTGAGAATGCAAGAGCTATCGTTCACTATGACGTGAGCAAATCAGTCTTGCAGAGAATAATGAGTGTTACCTTTCCAAGAAGGCCAAGGGTCCTATTTATAGACTCCTTGGGGAATGTGTAGCCAATTAGAGCCTGCCACATTTGCCCTAATTTGGTAAATGGGCCTTCAAACAGTGTGGGCTACATTCAACTGCCATTAATTGGGCCTGCCAGTTGTCCCATTGACCAAGGAGGACTGTCAACGACCAAGTCGTCACCCGCGAGGCATGTATTGCGAGGTGAGTGGTTCACATGGTGATGCAATTCACCACTAATGACAGAGTCGCGAGGTGACACTATTCGAGGTGGTCACTTCGCCAGATATTTTCGGCTTAATATTTGCCCCCCAGGTGGGTCATGACGTCGCGTGGTCATGGATGACCTATACTTTTTAGGCTCAGATCCCGAGGCACGACTCACATCCCTATTCATGTCAGGGTAGTGTGGCGCTTCAATCATCGTGACACATGTCATAAAAACTGCAAGGGACAGTTACTCATTGCCTTATAAGTACGGCTCCTGTTCACATCATTTTCACTCACTTGTGAAAATTTTCTGGAGAGAGAGAGTGTTTCTAGAGAGAGAAGCTCTGCCGAATTTCTCGACGCCACCTCGCGAGTCTATCAGTTCGCGCTTTTCCTCCAATTCGCTCCGTTTGTTGTACTAGTAGGTACTTCTTTCTCATTTATTCTTTTTATTGCACAATGTTCCCACATGAGTTCAATTTTTCGAGCCCCTCTTCAAAACGGCGTTTTGTCAATATTCCTGGATTGAGCCCTGCCGCGGCCGCTCTTTTAGCGTCAGTGTGCATGGGTTCTACCTCGAGGGACGAGGTCCTTGAACGCTTACATAGGCATGAAGATGACCTTAAGGCCGACTTAGAAGACTTAGATAATAAGGAAAATTTGACCCCATAGATTGTGCACCATTGCAAGCCGTAGACCCGCAGGGTCGAACAATACACGACCTAGCATCCATGTCCAATAAGGCACTTCCTTTTTGTCATAGCGGGGTGACTTCACCTCCTCGTCAGGCTGAGGATGTTCTTAAGGCTTTGGATCCATGCGTGGTGGTTCCTCCACCTCTCACCAGCAACGAGGCTATTCCACCGTTCTCGGCAACTTTGGATCCAGCGCAGTGGACGATGAGGAGGAAGACGGTCGCTCGCTTTAAGCGAACCCGGCAACTAATGAGTCATGAAGATACCTCATTGTTCTCCGAAAGTGTTGACACTAGGACCGAGGCACCTCATAGCTCCCCAGATCCCATTTACATTTCATCGTCCCCTGGTAAGTACTTGTCCTGTTTTTTTAATTGCTCTTTCAAATTCGGTCCCCAGCTATGGCATCGCCTAGATGAGGTCAGATCATCAAAGCTTGAGTCTTCAAAGAAAGGGTCAGATTCTAGGCGATCTTCTCACGACATCGACGAAGGGTTTCTTCTGCGAACAGATCAAGAGGAGACCGCTTTGCCGAGAGTGGAAGATGAAGCGAGGAGCGGTGCAGCCGTGGCTTCTGGTGTGGAAGAGTTGTACAATGAACTCTTTGGTGACGACAGCGATGTGGTGACAGTGGCCACTCACGTCGCACTGAGGATGTGCCTAGTACGCCGAGGGCCAAGTAGGCAAAGGCATCCACCTCAGGTCGTCAGGACGATGATGCGGAAAGCGACAACGATAAAAATTTCAATGCAAGTGGGATTAGATCCAACGTGACGTTCGATGCTAAAGGTCGCGAGGAGTACCTAAAGTATTTTGGGCGGCCTGGGGAGTATGATATCGTCCCGGCGGGTGAAGAGGATTCTATCACCAGCGCACCCGCGGGGTGCATAGCTATCTATTTGAAGATGGCAGACTATGGGTTCCGGGCGTCCCTTCCCGAATTCACCATGTCGCCGCTGAAGGAGCTTGACCTCGCGTCAGCTCAATTGACTCCGAATATGTGGTCTATGATCATGCATTTCTTATGCGTGCGCAAAGTGTATGGGGTGACATCCACCCTAGCGCTCTGGTTCGAGGTCTCGAAGAGTGTCAACAAGGGACCTGTCACCAAAGGATTTTACTACATCCTGGAGCGGCCGCGGTACGTGGTGGGGCTTCTTAAGATCAGTTCGATAGGCAGTGGAAGGATGAGTTCTGCTATCTCCGCAAGCTCGATGGGGATCTCAGATCCTCCACAGTGGAACTTCAAGGACATGCGGAAGCGTAGTTACAAGAGGAGGTCTCGACTTCGCTTATTAGAGGACACGTTGGCTTACTTCACGTTGGCTGGGGAGGTATCCATCTTCGAAGTCAAACAAGCTGGTGAAGTTCCCCAACTTCTGGCGTCCCACCACGAAGTGGTTTGAGTGCCAAGACTTCATGGCTGCGATGGGTTTGATCCATGCTAGGGACCCCGGTAGTTTACTATAAAACTCCCCACTATTTTTACTTCGTGTTTCTATGTTCTACGACCTGACTTTGATTTATTTATTTTTTGTAGAGAAAGTCAAGGCCGACCTCAGGGCTAAACGAGAGAAAGGGAGAGACTAGCGCGAGAAAGCTGACGCGGCCCGGTTTCACAAAAGGATACACCGCGACCTCAAAATCAAGGTGCCATTCGTTCAGATGGACAACCTCGTAAGTATACGTCCTTTTGTGTCATCGTGCTTTTGCTTTTCCACTCCGACATTCGATTGTCTGATCATTTTTCTTTTCAGGATGCCCCCATTGTCCCCCTAAAAAACCTAGGAGGTCTTCGAACTCGAGGGCCACCCCATCGATGACCCGACCCGCTACTCCGGCTCCTTCATCAGCCGGAACTACTAAGACACCCAAACCCACCCCGAAGAAATCCGTCGAGGTGACAAACCTCGAGGCTGCTGCTGAGGCCGCTGCTGGAGCTACTGACAGACTCTCCCCTAGCTAGGATGCAATGGCGCGAGGTAACGATCTTCTTGACGTAGATCATCGTGGTCGTCTCAACAAGCTTGCTGCGGAGGATCTCGACCTCGCAGCAGAGAAGAGGAGGAAGAAGGGCGAGGATGTGGAAGCGTCCACTCCACGCGACCAAAGGCCACTGACAGCCACGCCGGTGTCGACTGCTGTTTCTCCGCCCACCACGTGGCCTAGCTTCTTCGGGACGGAGGATAAAGATTGTTTAGGATGATCAGGTCGTGCATGCAGCAGGCCATTCCTCGTTCTAACATCGTTGTGCTTAGTTTGTCCCATACTTGGGCTCGTCAGCAGCTTTTGTCCAATGCCCATCATGTAGTTTCTTTTGAGATGTGTATCTGCTTTTACCATGTTTTTTTACTTTCGTCTGACTTTTTCTTCACTTTGATTGTAGCACTACGTCCTGGCTCACTACTACGATCAAGTACTCACCCATTATGATGCCAAGCTAAAGAAACGCCAGGATCAGATTGTTAAGATGGACGGGGCCATGGCGCGAGCGGTGGCCGAGGCCGAGGAGAAGATTCAGAGAGCCGTTGCTGTCGTCCAAGGAGGCAGAGCTGAAGGTTGTTTGTGACGCCCTTGTACTCAAGGAAGGTGAGCTTTCCGCTTCTCAACAAAGGGAGGCGGAGCTTATGAAGGTCGTGGAGGCTCGGACTGAGAAACTCCATAAAAAGGCCACCGAGACAGACAAACTGTAGAAGGATGCCATCAAGGAGGTCTTCAAGACCGACCTCGGTACTCGTGTTGTTGCCTCGCGGGTCCTCATCGCACGAGCCTATCCTGAGCATCAAGTTGATCTCATGATCAAGTATGCCGATTATTTGGCATACAATGTCTGGAAGGAGTTCGGCGAGGTACAAGAAGAGGACGAGGGCGAGGCCAATGGTGGTGGCGATTAGCAGTGAGTTCTATTTGAGCCTGCGAGCTCCTCTTTACGGGGTCGTGGCCTGTGAGGTCATGACCCTTGTAATTTTTGATCAAACAATAGCTCTCGAGGCTAGTTTTTGTAACATTGATTACTGCTTATCGTACTTTAATGTCACTTCAGACTTCTGACATCGTATGTTTTTGTAAAAATTGCTTTTTTTTTTTGCAATTTAATTTTGTCACCCCGCGTGTATGATATTTGTCCCCAAAACAAGCTAAATTTTAAAAAAAGTAGTTTGCTGCAATGTGCCCCACTTGTTTTAATATTCTCCATGATGAGAATTGTTTCTGCGAGGTGAAGAAAGCTCAAATAATTCTTTGCGAAGCCATGTGCCCCTAATTATTCGATTTTCACCCATGGTAAAAGATTGTTGTCATAAATAAGTAGTTTTGCGACCCCACTTATTTGTGATATCCCTCATGATGAAGTTTTAATATCGCGAAAGGATTAAATTAAATTCAAAAAGCCGTGTGTCCTGACTTATTTAATCACGCCCCTGGGTGGGGTCTGAGTGGGTTAAAATATTAACCAAAAAACATTGTAATGTGAGTAATAGGACTTTATTCATGGGTGTTTTGGGATGCTGACCCCGTTTCTAATTCCATGGTGAATTAGATACAAAACTGAGCTATTTGAAGGTGCTCACCCCATGTCTTAGTTCTATTACACGGTTGTTCAGGGGTGCCGACCCCGATTTACTCCATGATGAGCAAATAACAAAAGTAAAAATGCTTCTTGGGGGTGCCACCCCTTATCCGACCTCATGATAGGTGCATGTTTTCATGAAAAATTCTAAATATTGAACTTCCTCAAATTGTTGATGTTCGCAGGTCGCTCTAGCTTCCTACCGGTCATGTCTCGAGGCGATATGTGCCAGATCGCACAACTTCAGTTATCTTGTACGGCCCTTCCCAGTTCGCAGAGAGTTTGCCATCCTTGTTTTGTTTTCCTGTGGACTCAGTTTTTCGACTCACGATGTCCTCAACCCTGAAGTTCTTTAGTTTCACCCTCAGGTTATAGGCTCTTGCCATGCGTTGCTTGTAGACTTCCATGCAAAGTAGTGCATCGCCTCGCACCTCTAGGAGCAGGTTGAGGTTCTGTCTGAGTTTCAGCTCGTTTTCGGCTTCGTTAAATCCTTTCACGCGAGGGCTTTGCAAGGTGAGTTCAATAGGCAGCACCGCCTCCCTATCGTATACAAGCATGAAGGGGCTTTCTTTGGTTGCAGCCTTGGTGGTGGTCCTTGTAGCCCATAGGACTTCAAACAGCTTATCAGCCCACAACCCTTTTGCCTTGTCAAGTTTCTTTTTGAGCCCATTAACGATGATCTTGTTGCTTGATTCGACCTGACCATTACATCGAGGTAGGGCAACAGCAGTGAAGCGACACTCAACTCCAAGCTCGGAGAGCCAGTCGGTGAGCTTGGGGGTATTGAACTAACGTCCGTTGTCAAAGATTATGCTCCTTGGAGTGTCAAAGCGAGACAGGATGTTTTCTTTGATGAATTTGGTCATCGGAGATGGTGATGGTCCTGACGGCTTTTACTTCAATCCACATCATGAAGTAGTCTACTATGACGATACAAAACTTTAGTTGACCCGGGACTATTGGGAATAGCTAAAGAGCAGTGGCTTCAGGATGGGCGAGAGCTCGGTGACGGGGTGCCTTGGGACAGGGGAGTGATGTTGGCACTTCTCGCACGTGAGCACCAGGTCGGTAGCATCTCCTTGCACCTTAGGCCAGTAGAAACCAAGTCTGAGGGTCTTGGCGGCCAACGTGCGACCTCCATGGTGAGTCCCACACACTCCGTCATGGAGGTTTTTGAGAACTTCTTTGCCTTGGGTTTGTGGGACACATTTTAGCAGTGGGTTGGAGAAACTTTTCTTGCACAGGACGTTATCTCGGTGCACGAACCATTTGTACTTTGTTTTCAAATTTTTGGCCTCTTTCGGGTCATCAGGTAACTGATCATCGCGAAGCCAAGCCACGATGGGGGTCATCCCATCGTCACTTCGGTCAAGGGTGTTCACCTCTTTCGTGACATCGGTGTCAATGCTCTATTTTTCTAGTTCTTCCTAGAAGATGTTTCGTGGAAACCTAGAGATTGCCAAACTGGTGAGGCGAGCCAAGGCATCAGCGTGTTGATTTTCCGACCTGGGTATGTGGAGCAATTCCACTTCTTCAAACTTCAGGATTTCAGTTCTCACTTTCAGCAGGTAGGCCTTTATGCTACCTTCCCTCGCCTCGTAGTTTGCTGAGAGCTGGGAGACTACAAGTTGCGAATCCATCTTGACCTTGAGCTTCTTTGCCCTCGCTGCTTTAGCCATACTCAGACCGGCCAGCAAGGCCTCATTCTCCGCCTCGTTATTCGAGGCCATGAATCTGAATCTCATAGCATATTCGAAGACGTCTCCTTCTGACGAAGTGATCACGGTGCCAGCTCCACTGCCATTACTGCGTGAGGAGCCATCAACGCTGATTTCCCAGCTCTCGGTCCAGTACACAGGTTGCTAAGATGTCGGGGTGAGTTCTTCTACGAAGTCAGCTAGGGCATGGCTTTTGATGGCCACTCATGGTTCATAGGTGATGTCATAATTAGTAAGCTCGTGAGCTCATACCTGCGACCCCTCAGAGCAGTCAAATTTTCCCATGATTTTCTTCAACGGTTGGTTTGTCAAAACAGTGATGAGGTGAGAAATAAAATACGGCCTCAACTTTCTCGAACTGATTACCAGTCCTAATGCAAATTTCTCCTGGCATGGAGTACCGAAACTCTGGACCTGTCAGGGCGTGACTGGAAAAGTATACTGGAACCTAGGTGTTTCCTTCTTCTCAAACAAGAGCTAACGCCACAGCTTGATCTGACACCGCTAAACACATGATGAGTGTTTCACCTGGGACTGGTGAAGCGATGCGGGGTAAGGTCTTTAGATAATCTTTCAACCTTTCGAAGGCTGATTCAGTTTCTTCACTTCATTCAAACTTGGCCCCTTTCCTCAAGGCAGCGAAGAAAGGTGCACATTTGTCAGCGGCGCTCGACATGAAACGGTTGAGCGCAGCGATGCAGACATGCGAGGCATCCTTCTTGCAAACCTTGTTCAGGTCTGTATAGTCCACGCACATCCTCCATGACCCATTGTGTTTATTGAACATCACCACGTTGGCTAGCCACTTAGGGTACTGACATTCCCTAATGAAGCCAGCTTCGAGCAGCTTCACCACTTCTACTGATGCCGCCTTACTTCTTTCCTCCCTGAGGTGACGTCGCTTATGTTTTACTAGGTTTGCTTTGGGGTCGACCCCAAGGTTTTGCTCAATCAAGCTCGGACTAATACCAAGCATTTCCTCTGAAAGCAAAAACGTCATGATATTCGCGAAGTAGGGTGATCAGTTCACTTCGCACGTTTTCTTCCAGATCTACCCCAACATAGGTGACTCTATCAGGTCGTGCTGGGTCTAGGGTGACCTCAACCCTATCTCTTACGGCCTCAGCTCTCTCCGGTTCTTGGATCAGGGAGTTGTGTTGGTGGGAACCAAGTCTTTCCAACATGAGGAATTGAGTTTCTTTTCCTTTCCGACTCTTTTTCTCTTCCACCTCGGGTGTGGGCACGGTTGCTTTACTCCGACCAGTGGTGTCTTCCTTTTTGTGTTTCTTGTGCTCAGGTTCTTTCACCTCGTCCAAAATGACGAGTTTCTTCTCCCCACTGGCAGGTGATGACGGGAGTTGGCTTACTGAAGCACTTGATGTAGCACTGATGTGCAGCCCTTTGATCTCCCAATAGCTTCCCCACCTCGCCATCATTGTTATAGTAATTCATCGTCAAGATCGACATCATGACGTTAGCATTAATGGTGGTGAGAGTGGGTCGGCCCAAGATAATGTTATATGACATCTGGACGTCAACCATGAAGAACTCTGTCACGAGGTGGGGGGCAAAGGTCTTAAGTCCCAATCGGACGGGGAGCTGGACCAACCCGATTGGATGATCCTCGTTGCCCCTAAATGCGAAGACAGGGTAGCTTAAGGGAATTTTTTTCAGTTCATATCCCAGCTCAGCCAGACACTATGACATCATGACGTCGACGGAACTTCCCATGTCAATCAATGTTCGCTTAACCAAGGTGTTAGAGACCTTGATCTCGACGACCAAGGGGTCATCATGAGGGTACTGGAGCGCTCTGGCATCAGACTCATCAAATATGATGGGTTTCCCAAATTTGGGTCCTTTCTTGTCCAGCATAGTCTGGCCGAGAGAACGTAAGTGAAATTTCCTTGCTTTCGACGTCACTCCTCCGCAAGCGGGGCCACTGGAAATGATCAAGAAAACCTTACGATTGGCCACTCCGGAGTCAGATGAATCGTCTGAACTACTTGCCCCCTGCCTCTGCGAAGCGGAGGTTTTGTTCTTGTCTTTGAGTAAATCATTGATATTTCCTTCCTTGGCCAACTTCGCGAGATGTCGCCCGAGCTCGCAATAGTATCTCGTGGAGTGACCATTTTCCTAGTGGTAGTGACAAAAGTAATATCCACCTTTATCTGATTCCTTCATTGGGGTCGCTTTTGGTATGAGGCCATGGTCTATCTTAGCATAGACCACTTTTTGATTATAGTTCAAAATTTTCTTGACCTCAGGTGCCTCTGGAGCCTTATAGCCTGCCTTATCCTGATTGCTCCTTCGACCACCTCGCCCTCCTCTGCCACTTCGACCTCCTTTGAAGTGAGGTCTTTCGACGTTGAGGGTTTCACCCCTTTTTTTACTCTTCTTGTCATGGCGGGGCGGCTTCCCTTTGCTGTGGTTGGTGCTGCTCTCACTTCCAGTCACGAGGTTGCAATTCGAGAGCTCCCACAACGCGATGATCTGCATCACCATGTCGCGAGCCTCGTTGAACAACATGTTTGGGTTCATCGTATTTCGTCGGTTCAGCTTGATTTTTATTTCAGTCTCGTCTAGAAGACCGTTGATGAACGCGCAACACGCTAATTTTTGGCAAAGGTTTTCAATCTCGAGGCATTGATCTGCGAACCATTGAACATACTTATTTGTGGTCTCATACTGCCCCTACTTGACCTTCAGTAGGTACTCAACCGTCTTGCTTTCACGTTCGTTGGCCGTGAAGTGACTCATGAAGAGGTCAGCCAACTGCCTAAAACAGTACATGCTACCTTGCAGAAGTGATTTGAACCACTTAAGGGCTAAACCTTCCAAAGTTCCCACAAAGAATCGACATAAAACCGCCTCGATCCAGTTATGAATCATCATCGCGGCGTCATACGCCATGAGGTGTTTAGTGGGCGAGGTGGTACCACTGTACTTTTTGATTTTTTCCAATTTCACCTCTTGAGGAATTGACTGATTCATAATCATGACAGTGAATGGAGACTGCATGGTCAGTCCCAACTGTACGCCTGTGGTGGCGTACTCCGGCAAGGCTTAAAGCCTATGCTCCTCAATTGTCTCTCCTCTTCCTTCTTTCGAAGGAAGTGACGGAGGTCGACGAGCAATTCCTCAGAGAGAACTGGTCCTTCCTTCTTGCGAGAATTCAAGAACTTGCGCAAGTCGATGTGAGCCAGCTCTGTGTTGTATGAGCGGTGACTTCAAGAGGTTTCAGGTCGCTTTCCTTTGGTAGCTTGTACAATGTTCATCTCATTCTGTTTAGGCCGTGGTCTGGATCCAGCGGAGTGAGTGGAGCTCTCATAAGTGGAGACAGTAAGAGGTCGTGAGGCCATCACCACCGTAGTGGGTGAAGGGGCTGGTATGTTACCAGACTTCAGAGACTTTCCCTGGAGCATTGCTTGTATCTCATCTCGCATTGCTTCCCGGGTTCCCGTCTGAATCCGGAAAACGATTTGCTCTAGTTGAGCTGGGGGGATTACATTCAGTGGGGTCTCGTTCCGCGGGGTGTTGGCCACAGACTCTTCCACGTCATTCTGGTGAGACATGGTTCTTTTGAAAGTTGGTGTTAGAATGTGTTTATCACTTCTCAATCTCATGTAATTGAAAGTCACTCCCCACATATGGCGTCAAATGTTTCGAGGGTTTTTGAAGTGAGCCCTTGAGACGTCAAAGGGTGGTCTCGCAAGAGGTGAGAAGCTTCGTTGTAACGTGAGGTCGACTACACTCGATGCCTGTAAAATGAGCAAACGTGAACTGCCCCCGACATGATCCGGGGAACGGTCCTACGATGCTTAAGTCAGTACAAGCAAGAGGTAACAGGCAGGAGTAAGAATGCAAGAGCTATCGTCCACTATGACGTGAGCAAATTAGAATAATGTGTGTTACCTTTCCAAGAAGGCCAAGAGTCCTATTTATAGACTCCATGGGGAATGTATAGCCAATCAGAGTCTGCCACATTTGTCCTAATTGGGTAAATGGGTCTTCAAGCAGTGTGGGCTACAGTCAACTGCCATTAATTGGGCCTACCAGCTGTCCCGTTGACCAAGGATGACCGTCAGCGACCTGGTCGTCACCCGCGAGGCATGTATCGCGAGGTGAGGGGTCCACATGGTGACGCAATTCACCACTAATGACAGGGTCGCGAGATGACACCATTCGAAGTGATCACCTCGCCAGATATTTTAGGCGTAACAATAGGATATCACAAACTTTTGTAACTTCCTCTCCCGCTCTGAAAGAGCCACTGATCAGGTTTCCCATGCTTCCAAGCCCACTCCAATTGTCAAGCCAAAAGGATATGCTATTGCCTTTACCAATGAGCCAGGTGATGCTAGCAAGGTAAAGTTGTCATCCTTTGCCAAGGCTGACCCAGAAATGAGATCCATTTTTTAAGAGCTTGTTTATGTCTTTCCCTTTGATGTATTTTTCATTTATGAATGTGCTTGCAAGGTTATCTTGATTCTTGAAGGAGTTTCCAGCAATTTTTTGTTGCATTTACTTGTTTCATGACTCTAAGGCTTAGGCCCCCAAGTGATTTTGGTTTTGAGATTTGTTTCCTGCCAATCAGGTGAATCTTCTTCTTTTGTGGTGTGTCACCCCAAATGAAGTCTCTGATTATTTTGTCCATGTCATCAATGGACTTTGCAGGGATATTAGGGCATTGTAGGTAGTAGTTTGGAATGGCAGCAAGAGAGGAGTTAACAAGGGTAAGCCTACTTGCAAGTGACATGAATTTTGTGCTCCAGTTACTCAGTTTCTTTTTGAGTTTGTTCACAATAAAAGCCACTTGAATTTTGGTTGGTTTTTTTGAGACAAGGGAAAATTCCAGGTATTGGGCCAGTTCATCAGTTGTGGGAATACCTAGGATGAGTTGCAAGTAGGTCTGGCAATGTCACCCGAACCT
>ONZA01015094.1:23492-34080 GCA_900322205.1 Kewa caespitosa | reverse complement strand
GACCTTGCCAGCCAAGGAAAGCCAAAGCATAAGGCGCGAGAGAGTTTAAATGTCAGCGATTACACATATATTTTCTGCCCACCCAGCAAATTTGAACAACATCGCTCGTCACCCAACGAATATCACCATATTCACTGGGTATTGACACGAATATCACTCATATACGTTGTCTATTGAGCTTTCCTGACCATTTTGTCTAGTTGCATGGTTCACTGCCCATCAAATATGACCATATTTGCTAGCAGCGCATATGGGCATATTCGCCACAATGCCCAGCGCATTTGGCTCTCAGCGCATAGCATACTGTAAGGCTTTGTACAAATGCATATCCAATGTAATCTTTAACAGGTTGAAAAAGGTGATCCCATGGATTATTAGTGAGTCACAAAGTGCCAATGTAGAGGGGAGATCTATAGTCCACAACATCATAATCTGTCAAGACATTGTGAAGCATTATAGCAGAATAGCATTAGGTGTAATTTTAAGATTGATATTTGCAAGGGATATGATTCCGTTGATTGGGACTTCTTGAGGTAGATGCTGATTTAGTTGAGATTCCCTGTGGATTGGATTCAGTTGGTAATGGCATGTGTCACCACCCAGTCTTTTCATTGGGGATAAATGGGTTCTTGCATGGTTTTTTCAATGGAAAAGGGGCCTGAGACAGTGTTACCCCCTCTCCCCTCTTCTTTTTGTAATCTACGTGCAGTATCTTTTCATAATTTTAAAGTATGAGGGTCAAGAAGAGAATTTCATCCTTCATCCTCAATGCAAATCTATGAAACTCAATCATTTGTGCTTTGCTGATGATTTGCTTCTCTTTTTCGGAGGAGACTATGATTCTATTCTTCTCATGCAAAGGGTTTTTGCTACTTTCTCTAAAGCTTCACGTCTTGAAGAAAAAGATTTCTAAGTCACCATGTTTTGCTGTAACATGAAGAAGGAGCTTTTCGAGAAAGTTTTGGAGGTGTATGGGTATCAATTAGGTGCAATGCCTTTTAGATACTATGACATTCTCATTGATAAGATCTTGTTAAAGATCAATACATGGAAGTCTAAACATGTCTTAAGCTGGACGTGCACAACTTGTAAAATCTTTGTTGTTAAGCATCCATACCTATTGGGCATCTGCGTTCATTCTTCATGGTTGTGTGCTAGATAAAGTAAATGCTCTATGTAAAAACTTCTTGAGGGAAGGTCGAGTTGTTTCTACCAAACCCCCTCATGTGGCATGGAGTGGAATTTGCAGGCCTAAAAGTCAAGGTGGTTTGGGGTTTGGAGACTACATGGTGTGGAATAGAGCTACTATTAGTGAATATGTTTCGCATATTGCAGCAATGTCTGATCTTTTATGGGTCAGATGGATTAACCATGTGTACTTGAAAGGGAAGGAATGGTGGTCCCACAAGCCACCACTGAGAGCAAGTTGGCCATGGAGAAAATTTTGTTCTTTAAGTGACACTTTAAGATTGTCTTATGAACAAAATAAGTGGTATGATCAGAATGGCAAGAGATATATAGTCTCTGCAGGTTACACATGGTTGCAAACAAGTATTCCAAAAGTCAGTTGGGATAGCTGGGTATAGAGTAGATATAATGTCCCTAAGCATAGTTTTATATGCTGAATGCAAGCTCACGACAAGTTGCAGACTAGAGCAAAGCTGAAGAGAATCCAAGTCTGTGACAAAGATGAGTGCCCTTTGTGTGGAACTAGTTCTAAAGCTAGGGAACACCTATTCTTTTCGTGTGACTTTGTTCAGCAAGTCATCAAAAGCATAGCTGACTGGATTGGAATTAGAGATGTTGTGAAAAATACAGTGCAAGGGGTAAGGGCTGCGGTGAAGCATAGCAACAAGAAGATATTCAGGAAGAAAGACATGTTGGATGTGATGGCAGCGATAATCTATCACATATGGAGGGCAAGAAATGAAGCAGTTTGGAATTTGAAGGTTCCTAGTCCTATTCATGTTCTGAAGAGTATCAAGTTTGACTTGCATTATAGATTGAATAGGGTAAAACAACAAAACACTGCAAGGGCAGATGATGACTAGCTCAGAGAGTTATTTTTGAAGTAACACAACTGTATAGCTTTTTGTTTTGTTTTTGATGGGGTATGCCCTTGATTAGTGGATGTAAATTTGGGCTTATAATAGAAAAGTTATTACTTACCAAAAAAACAAAATTATATGAACGGCAATTGCAGTCGCAAGTATTATTGTTTAAAAACCTATGATGATTTAAATAACTATAGTTATTTATATCCAAAAAGAACATGATGCAATTTTAAATAATAGTTTCAATTGGTTCATCAATTAAAAGAGAAATACGCTTAAAACACTAATAATAGTTTTTTTTTTTTTGAAAAGTAAATATTATTAAACCAATAACAAAAACACACCATACATACTTCTCTAACTTAGAAAAAAAAAAAAAAAAAACAGAAAGCCAAACAACTATGGCCCCATACCAATTTTCCTTAACCACTTATCCCTTCTAACATTTTAAAATCTATACACGTGTCCAATTCTAATATTAAGACAATACTTTACATCCCTAGTAAGCATCACAGGAGTTCTTTTTCATTGTTTCCCCCTAAAATTCTGATCATTCCTTTCTTTCAAGACTAAATAGGTAGCAGCATTGAAAGCAGCAATACACAACTGCCTCCATGGCCTTGACTTTAACTTCTGCAGTCTGCTTTGCACCTGCTACCCACACAAGTTGTTGACAATAATCTCCAACATCAGCAAGACTTCCCTAATGATAGCTGACGATTAGTCACATTCAAAGAAAAGATGAGAAGCTGTCTCCACCTACTTTCCATTACACAAATCACACCCAGGATCCAGTTGCATGAATTTCTTCAACATGTTTTTTGTCTTGAGCTTGCTTTTTGAGTGCGACCAAGCAATGAAATTTTGCTTGGGAACATCCATGGGACTCTAGATTGACCCTCTTTCCCCTCTCTGAAGGATTACAGTTCATTATCCAAGCATATCCTGAATTTGTGTTATCCACACCTGATTTAGTTGCATGCCACATCTGCCCTTGCATACTGAAACCCCCTCTGAACTCATCTTTAACCTTCAGAAGCTTCTTCCAATACCAAGCATCTTGAGGTTTAGGAACACAAGCCCAAATGTCCTTCTTTTTCATATAGATATCATGTACCCATTTAACCCACAAGCCAAAGCAAACCTGCAATAACAGCTTTATTGCAAGCCACAATGTTCCTAAGGCCTGCACCCCCATATCTCGTTGGTTTACACATCTCTGACCATGTAATCACTAACTTATTTTGCTTTATTTCAAAATTTCAACAAAAAAAAATCTCTACACAGCTTATCAACAACCTTTAACACAGGTTTTGATAAGATAAACTTACTAGCCTAGAACAAATACATCCCCATGAGCACTGAGTTAACTAACTGAATCTTGCCCGAGTATGACAATAGTTTAGCCACACAGGAAATGATTCTATTAGTGATCTTGTCAACAATCAACATGCAATCAGTCCTACTAAATCTCTTAGTAGATACTGTGATGCGAAGATATTTAAAGGGCAATGACCCTTTAGTGAACTTTTTGACATCAAGAATTGTCTTCCCAGTCCCCTTTGCAACGCCACTAAGCACAATTTGAGATTTCTGCAAATTAACATTCAAGCCAGACACTGCATAGAAATGCTCAAAGCCCGTCACCAACACTTTTACTGAATCCGCTTAAGATCTATTGAAAAGTAACAAATCGTTAGCAAATATGGGATGAAACAACTTGACAGAGGTACACCTTACATGGTATTTGAAGGCATTGTTCTTGATACTTTTTCTCTAGTATCTGGACATATATTCCTTTACAATCACAAACAGTAATGGTGACATAGGATCACCTTGCTTCAAACCATGTGTTGCAGGGAAGAACCCATGAAGCGCACCATTTATAGCCAAAGAGTAGGGTTTGTCTTTCAAACAGGTCATAATCCATCCTATTACTTTCTCATGAAATCCAAACCCCTGAGGATAACTTCAAGGAACCCCCCAATCCACTCTATCATAAGATTTTTTGAGGTCAATCTTTATTAAGCAACATGGACTCCCATTCTTCATTCCATATCCCCTCACAAGCTCTTGACTCAGCAAAATATTATGACTAATATCTCTATTCTCCACAAAAGCTTCATGGGCTTCATCAATCAACCAGCTCAGCACTCCTTTCATTCTGCTGTAGACAAGCTTTGAAATGCTTTTATAAATGACATTAGAAAAAGCTATAGGCCTATAATCAGCTGGCACTAAAAGAATTGTCAACTTTAGGGAGTAAAGAAATTGAAGATGCTCCTACTTGCTTGAGGATTTTACCAAACATAAGGAATTCTTGAACTGCTTCACACACTGTGCTCCCAACCACCTCTCAATCATCCCTACAAAAGGAACTGTTGTAACCATCAGGTGTAGGTGCTTTATTTCTACGGATAGCAAACAAAGGTTTCTTTATTTCATGAGGAGTAAACATTCTCAGCAACTCAGCATTATCATCATTGGTCACCCGATAACAATCAGTTAGGCACTCCAAGTCTACATTGAAGTAAACAAGTCTAGGTGTCCCAAGGAACACTTGGAAATGATCAATAAAGCATTGAACCACCTTGTTCTGATCAGAAACCAAGCTACCCTTCATCATCATACTATTGATGCCAGTTGGAGCCTTCTTCCTCTCACGCTATTAAAAAAGAAAGCAGAACACCGGTCACCATCAGAGAGCCAACTTTTATGACTCTTTTGTTGAAGAAAACTCAAATAAGCATCACTTACAACACTATACTCCCTCAAAAACCTCTTCTCTTTTTCTTGCAACTCTATATTCTGGCCATCACAACACAACTTGCACTGAACTGATTCAAGATTGCCTTAAGCTTCTTCCTTTCTCTTGACAATGTCACTAAAGTGCTCCCAATTCAGTTTTTTAAACTAAACTTTCAGTTCTTTTTGATGCTTCATCAATATAAACATCTTGCACCCTATATATTGGCTTTTCCACTGAGCTACTACTATGCCTTTAAATTCATGATGCTTTATCCACATATTGAAGTATTTGAAAGGCTTTACTTCCCCTTTAAGGACTTCCACACAATGTGCAACACATGCACTATGATAAAAAAAAAACAAAAAAAAAGCCCCATGTTTGCAAACACAGCTTCAGATTGAGGGAAAAACACTCCCCACTCAACATTGACAAAAACATGATCCAACTTAATGCAAACCCTAGCATCCACCTCTTGTTTATTTGTCCAAGTGTATCTATGCCCTTTTTATTGAAGTTGAGAAACACCACTGTTATAAATCCACTGAGAAATCTCTCTAATATCCTCCCAACAAACCTTGTCACCATCCCACTTGTCCTCAACATCCTTTAGATAGTTGAAATCACCACAACAAATCCAAGGAGTCTTGTGCCGAGCCAAATCATTAAAGAAATTCCATAGAGGCAAACAAAATTTGCCTTCATTGAAGGCATAAATGAAACTGCAATGGAATCTCTTCAGACTGGATTTATGAAACTTCTCACAGTGTACAAATTGCCTATCTGACCCCACAATCTGCACATGAAACACCTGAGACCTCCAACAAACCCAGGCTCTACCCTTTTCATCATCTGACACATTCATAAATGACTCCCATCTAGGAAACATCTTATTAATTACACTATCTTTACTACAAGCTTACAATCATTAAAAAGTGTTAAATATGAACACCAATTACGACCTCAATTTTTAATATTTGAAAGCCGAGTATGATGAAATAATCAATTTCGTTGATAAATATCCAGAACGAGATCCAACTTTACAAAAGAATTTTAATTTTTTGTTAAATTGAGAGACAAATAGGCTCAAAACGCTAACGATCGTTAAAAGGTATTAAATATGAACATCAATTGGAACCGCAATTCTTCTTTCTCGAAAACCAATTACGATTGAAATCATCAAAAATGGTTATATCTATCCAGCACATGATCTAATTTGAAAAATAAAGTTTCAATATGATGCTACCGATCATCAAAAAGCGTTACATTTGAAAAGCAATTACAAAAGGAATTCGTTTTATCGTAAAGCCAAGTATGAATATAATGATAAAACTTTTTTGGTATCTAACCTGAACATGTTCCCTTTTTATAAAATATTGTCAATGGGTTAGTAAATTTTAAGAGAAATACACATTAAACATAAATGATCTTTAACAAGCGTGAAATATGAACAACCATTGCATTTGCAATTCTCGCTATTTAAAAGCCATGTGTGATTAAATTGTTCAAAAAAACTGGTGGAATATAATGAAGTAATTTTTTGATTTCAAAAAATATTGCAGATGGTTCATCAACTGAACGACAAATAGGCTTAAACGCTAACAGTCGTGAAAAAGCATTAAATGTGAAAAGGAATTGCAACCACAATTTTAAGTTTGAAATTCTTCTTACATGAAAGCCGATTATGAGGGGTTGTAACCTAGGGTTTCTCCCAATTCACGTTTTTCTTCTCTTGCTCGCATACGCCTGCTATGGGAGGCAGGGGCCGCGGCCGCCACAACAAGGCCCAGGAGGCACAGGAAGGGGAAGAGGGAATACAAACAATGAGCTTTCACCCAACCTACATGATTATACAATTCATTCACAATCCAATGTAACAAAAACTTCTCAAAATTGCAATGTAACAATAAACCCACCAATCAAGACAACCCAGAATGTCCAAGAAACCACCCCGCCGGCTACAGCTTATGTTGATCTTTGGACCACTGATGCTCAAAGGACTAGGAGATGTCTTGAAATGGCATCAGGAGAATCCACTTGGAATCATGTAGCTCAAACCCAGGGGAGACGATGGGCAAATTTACTGAACGAGGAAATGGGTATGGATTTGAACTTTCATCCACTGCCAGTGTTGAAAAAACGATGAAGATAAACTTTGAAGACTAGTTCAACACTAGGATCAATCGGTGGTGTGCTTCATTCTTGCAGCAAATCCCCCTTACCAGGTAATGGCTGAGTTCTTAAATCATATTTGGTGTAAGGAGAGGATTGAGAAAATTATTCTCTTGAAATCTTGGTTTTTTTGGTGAGATTCAACATCAAACTGATGAAGAATGAGGTGCATGATATGGATGCCTTTCATTTCGATAAAAACACCTTTGATTGTCAAGCAATGGGACCCGGATATGGAGATAAACAAAGAGGATATTCGTACTGTGCCTATTTTGATCTTGTTACCTGGGTTGGACCTCAAGTATTTGGGGGGTGCAATCTTTAAGCAAAATATGTAGCTTAGTGGGAAAATAACTTAAATCTGACAAAGTCACTATGCAAAAGAATAGACTCAACAATGCTAGGGTCCTTGTGGAGGTGCAGATGAACAAAACCTTACCAAATAGCATTAGTTTTTAAATTGAGAAGGGTGTCATGCTTACCCATGAGGTATTGTATGAGAGGAGGCCATTCTTCTGCAACCACTGCAAGCTTTTTGGTCATGTTGAAAACAAATGCAGGAAAAAGGAAAAACAACAAATTGACATCCGTATGGAGCAGAATGTTGAGCCACCTGCCACTGAGAACGTTGCAACACAAGCTGGTTTCTTTAAGGTCTTGCATGCTGTGGGTATGGTTCTTTTTCTTGCTCTAGTTGTTTTTCAAATGGGGAAGAAAAGGTTGTGGACATGGCTGACGGGTTCACTAATCTGCCTAGAAGAGTGGTTTCCAATAGAAGGGTGGATGTTCCTTCTACTTCCACTATGACTTAGAATTATGTTTTGTGCTTTGCAAGGGAATTAGGGTGTCTCAAATGAGGGTAAGACTGATCCCTACCCACCTGTTCCATGAGTTCCTTTAGTTTTTGGAACATTAGGGGTCTTATTAAGACCTCTAAGCAGGCTGAAATAAGGCATTTTTGCCATGTGAATATTATTGGGCGATTTGTTGTGATTGAAAATAAAGGTTTACATGAAAATTTGGAGAAAGTGAAAAATAAGGTGTGTCCAGGCTGGGAGTGTATGCGCAACACTTTAGGGGACATAAGGGGTAGAACCTTGTTATGGTGGAACCCTATCATGTTTGCAATTCAGATGGTGATTGTGGATTTCCATTTTATGCATTGTCAAGTGACTCATAGGCACACTTAGATGAGGTTCTTTTTCACCTTTGTTCATGCTTGCAATGAGAGCAGTAAAAGAGATAGTTTGTGGAATTCCTTGCATACTACTTCTACTACAATGTCAAATCCTTGATTGTAGGTGGGGATTTAAACTAATTGCTGTCCATTGAAGATAGGCAATGTGGTGATGCTGTCCTCTGGAAAAATATGAAGGAACTTAAGACTTGGGTGTCAAACACTGGGCTCTCTAATCTTGTTTATAGAGGTGTCCAGTTCACCTGGTGTAATTATCAACAAGGTGAGGACAGAATCTATTGCAAACTTGATAGATGTTAGGTTAATGGTTAATGGCTAAGCCAAAGCACTTCCTATGAGGCTTTCTTTTTTCCAGCAGGATTATCTGATCATAGCCCTGGGGTTGTCAGGTTCTTACATGATTAAGTGTTAGGAAGGAGAAGCTCTAAGTATCTGATTATGTGGGGGCAATATGAGAAACGTTTGTAGATTGTTGCTGATTATTAGCAAATTCCTATACAAGGGTGTTATATGTATGTTCTAATGAAAAGGATGAAATTAATGAAGAAAGAGCTGAAGAACTTGAACCACAATGTCTTTTCTGACATTGTTCAAAGGAAAAGCAAAGCTACACTGGATTTGAGAACGACACTGGTTGACCTTCAGAAAGACAAGAGCAATATTACCTTGAAGAATAGAGAAAGAGAAGAAAGGGTGGAGCTCTAAAGGCTTTCTTGCGCTATGGTGTCTCTTCTTTAACAAAAAACCAAAATTGATTGGTTGACTCAAATTGACAGCTGTACTGATTTCTTTTTCTCTGCTATTAAGCAAAGAAGATTGCATCATAATGTTTTCAGTATTTTGAATGAGGACGGATCTTTATGGATAATTGTAATGAGATTTCAGAGGTCTTTGTGAGATATTGGAAGACTCTTATAGGCACTGCTAAACCTATTGCAGGTGAAGTTGGTGTTCAGACAAGGTTATGTTCTTTTTGATAGTGATAAGCAGATCCGTCCAGACAAGGTTATCCAAATGGCCCCTTTCTCAGCAAAAGATGTCAAATATGCATTATCTGCTATTCATGCTAACAAAGCCCCAGCCCCCTATGGGTATGGTAGACCCCTTTTCAAGGATTAATGGTGGGTGACTGGTGATCATGTCACAAAGGCTGTTCTTCAATTCTTTGAGAATGGGAAGATTCTTCAACAAGTTTGTGCAGCTTCTCTTACATTTTTGTCTATGGTGCCTAATCCTTCTTCCCATGTTGACTTTGGTCCAATTACATGTTGTAATATCATTTACAAATGTATAATGAAGGTGAGTTGCAAGAGAAATAGTCTGATGTTTCCCAAGCTGGTTAATTAGTCATAGGGGGCTTTTGTACAACTTGTTCATAATGTTCTTTCAGTCATGACTTGGTGAGGAGTTGTAACAGGAAAAGAGTCTATCCTAGTTGTATCGTGAAGATAGATTTGCGAAAAGCTTACGATACTGTGAATTGGGTGTTTCTTGAAAAGGTGCGTAAAGGGTTTAACTTCCCAGATTCCATGATTGCATGGATAATGGTTGTTTCGTAGGCCACCAGGTATTCTGTGGTGGTTAATCGTGGTATGCATGGCTTTTTCTCAACTGCTCATGGTCTTATGCAAGGTGACCCTACTTCCCCTCTACTTTTTGTTTTTGTGATGGAGTACTTATCTAGAAAATTGAAAATGGCTACTAAACACCCTTGTTTCCCCTACCATTCTAGATTCACTAAGCTTAAATTGTGTCACTTACGCTTTGCTAATGATCTCCTACTTTCCTGTAAAGCTGACTTGTTATCTATGAATATCATCATGGACAGTTTTAACCATTTCTTGGAGGTTTCAGGGTTGATGTCTAATCTTCAAACATCTCAAATTGTTCTATGTGGGGTCCCTGATGAAAAGGTGAAGGATTTTCTTAGTGTTACTTGGTTCACTGAAGGTAAACTGCCTTTAAAATACCTTGATGTGCATGTTACTCCAAAGAAACTTTGATACTCCGAATGTCTTATCCTTGTTGAATCTTCATAACCAAAAATGTTAATATATGTAGGTAGAGTCCAGCTTATTTAATATGTTTTGTATGGGATCAACTCATTTTGGGCTAGTAAGTTTGTCTTACCCAAGAGGGTTTTGAAGGAAATAGATGGTGTTTGCAGGGACTTCTTATGGAGCTCTACTGGTGAAAAGAAGAAGGTGGCATTAGTTGCTTGGGAAAATGTATGCAGACTAAGAAAAAGGGGGGGAGTAGGGCTCCAAAAATTGTTCAATATGGAACACAGCTTATATAGGTAAACTTCTGTGGATTATAACCAACAAAGCACACAATCTGTGGGTTAAATGGGTCAATGGTATTTGTATGAAGAAGCAAGATATCTGGGGAAGTTGTGCCAGACCAGATGACTGTTGT
>ONZA01015092.1:26718-55739 GCA_900322205.1 Kewa caespitosa | reverse complement strand
CTCTCCCTCTGCCTCTGCCTCCCCGGCCATGGTTGTGGCGGCCGCGTCCTCTCCCTGCCATGGCAGGCGCACGTTAAAAAAGAAACTCTAACATGCACCGAGAGAAAAACCCTAGCTCACAACCCTTTCTCTTCATTCAATTACCATCATATAAGTCCATACTCGCCTTTCAAATATTAAAAATCGCAGTTGTATTTGGTGTTCATATTCGACGCTTTGTAACGATCGTTAGCGTTTTAAGTGTATTTATATTTCAATTGATGAACCGCCTGAAACTATTATTTAAAACTGCATCATGTTACAGTTACATATAAACAATTACTGTTATTCAAATCATCATAGGCTTTCCAACAATAACACTTGCAACTGCAATTGTTGTTCTTATTTTTTTTTTTTTTTTGGTAAGTAATGATTGTGTTACTGAGAAAAACACCATGTAAAACCACTAATCAGGGGGAAACCCCTTCAACCACCAGAATCTATACAAAGATCCTATACACAAAAAAGAGCTCTAAGCCAAGCATCATCCTCATCAGAAATTTTTTGTGGCTTGATTCTATTCAATCTATACCTCAAGTCAAACTGAATAATGCTTCAAAACTTGAGATGGTCCATGAAATTTCAAGTTCCATATAACTTCATTCCTTGTTCTCCAGATGTGATAAACCATAGCAGCATTGATAGCCATATACACTTTCTTCCTCAACTTCCTTCTGGTTCCAAGCTTTAGCATATTTTTGACAAGCTGCTTTGTGTCTGGGATATGGCCCTGAAGACCCACCCAGCCAGCTATGTCATTAACCACATACTGAGCATACTTGCACTCAAAGTAGAGATACTCGTTGGTCTCATGTCCTCCCCAACGTAATGGACAAGTATCCACATCACAAACCTGAATACTCAGCAACTTAGCTCTGGTTTGCAGTTTATCTTAAGTTTGCATCCAACATATAAAGCTGTATTTTGGAACATTGTATCTATTCCAAACCCAGGTATACCACCTTACCTTTGGAACATTCTGCTAAAGCCAAGCATAACCTCAAGCAACAGTGTAATGCTTCCCAGCAACTCGTATCCACTTCTGCTGATCATAGGCCAGTTTGAAATGACTCCTAAGATCACATAACTTCCTCCATGCCCAACTTGCTCTTTGTGGTGGTTTATGAGCCCACCACTCCCCATTATTCAAATAAACATGATTAACCCATTGCACCCACAACAAATCTGCTTTGGCTTCAATACGCCAAATATATTTACCTATAGCAGCTTTGCTCCAAGTAGTACAATCTTTAAAGCCCAAACCACCCAGACCTTTTGGTTTGCAAATACCACACCAGGCCAGTGGAGGGGACTTACCTGAGCTAATACTCCCCTCCCATAAGAAGTTTCTACACAAGGCATTAACCTTATCAATTACACACACTGGGAAGATGAAAATAGAAGCCCAATAGATGTGAATGCTCATCAAAACTGAGTTCACCAGTTGAGCTCTACCAGCATATGACAAGTGTCTAGACCTCCATGTCCTCACCTTGGCCATAATCTTGTCAATAAGCACATCACAATAAGCCACCCCAATTCTAGAGCCTGCTATGGGAACACCTAATACTTGGAAGGCATTTCCCCAACCTGATAGCCTGATATATGCGGAATCTGATCAAACACTTCCCCTTTAATATTAAAGCTATATATAGCTGATTTGGAAACATTGGCTTCTTGTCTAGAAGCATGAGAGAATGTTGCAAATCCTCTAAGAAAGAGCAAGACCGAGGCAAAGTCTCCACCACAAAACATCAGCAAGTCATCAGCAAAGCGTAGGTGATTAAGCTTCGAAGCCCTGCACTATGGATGAAAGGTAAAGCTAGCCTTCTGACCCACATATTTCAAAGTCCTAGAAAGACACTCCATATAGATCACAAAGAGCAAAGGGGAAAGGAGATCCCCCTGCCTCAGCCCTCTTTCTCCTTTAAAGAACCCATGGAGAGCTCCACTGATGACAATAGAGTAGAAGGGAGTAGTAACACAAACCATGACTCTCTGACTCCACTCCTTAGGGAAATTCAACTGAGTTAGCATTTCACTCACAAAGTCCCACTCCAAAGAGTCATATGCCTTACAAAGATCAAGTTTGAAGGTACATCTAGGAGAAGTGGCTTTCCTACTGTAATGTTTCACTATATCCTGGCATATCATAATATTGTGAATAATTTATCTCCCTTGGATAAAGGCACTTTGGGTATTAATGATGAAGTAACAGGAAGCACAAGCTTGATCCTGTTACAAAAAACCTTAGAAATACATTTATAGATCACATTGCAACAAGAAATGGGTCTATAATCAGAAACACAAGCATCATTACTGTGCTTAGGAATGAGAGTCATGGTGGTAGTGTTGATCTGCTTCAACATTTTGCCAGTAGAAAATAAACTTTTATCAGCTTCACATACCTCATTGCCCACAATACCCATGCAGCCTTGTAAAACTGGCTACTATAGCCATCTGGGCCAGGTGCCTTATCCCCAAGGATGGAGAAAACAGCATCCTTGACCTCCACATCAAGTACAGGCCTACACATGAGCTGATGATGACTATCATTAAGTGATGGCCCTAAGCTCACGATCTTCTTGTTTACTTTAGATATTGGGACTCTCTAGTACCAAGTAACCCCATATAGAACTAAAGGAAGACTTCAACAACTGCATCTGGTCCAGTTTGTAACTCCCTATGCCTATCAATAACTGAGTGCACATTATTACCTTCTCTTCTAAGTTTGATGCATCTGTGAAAGTAAGCAGTATTGTCATCACCAACTTATAGCCATCTGATCTTGCTTTTATGCTGAAGAAAGGTAAAAAAAGCTTTTTGAATGGTCCTTAAATGATCAGCACAAGATCTTTCATCCTCAATCAAACTGGAATTCAGAGGATCTTGATGCAAGGCAAGCTACACTTCCATCAAATGCTGCTTAGAACTAACATGGGACTTTTCAATATCACTGGAACACATATCATTTAACTTCTTAAACATGGTTTTAAGGTTTTTTAGTTTCATCACCAACATATACATAGGCACCCCTGAAAAAACCATCTCTTCCCAACCATCTCAGCAAAACCAGGCCAAGATCCCCACTTATTCAGGTATTTAAAAGGCTTTTTCTTCACAAGACCACTCTTACAAAAAGAAATGATGGTAGGGCAGTGGTCATTAAAGACCTTCAGGCAGAAAATGTGAACAAACCACTCATCATTAGCCATAACTATATCAATTTTGCCAAAGATCCTCTTCCCACATACTTATTTATTAGTCCAGGTAAAAAAGGAGCCATTACTTCTCACATCTTTCAGAGAGCAATGATATACACAGTCTCTAAAGTTGCTAACCTTAGTAAGTGGAACTGCAGACTCCATTCTCTCATCTAGATTAAGAGAATTATTGAAATCCCCACAAACAAGCCAAGGACCTGTCACACAAGTGCTGAACCTTTTAAGCTCAATCCAAAGACTTCCCTTTTACATGTCAACATTAAATTCATACACAAAAGAGTAACAAAACCTAAGGCCAGACCCGTTATGAGTCACCGCACAATGGACAACTTGAGCATGCATAGTGACCACAGTGACCTAAAATACAAAAGGTTTCCTCATAATCCAAATGCTCCCCCCTAGATGATGAGCACTATTAGTAGTAATACTCAAATTATCACAAAATTTTAAGTGAACTGCCTTATACTTGGCTGATTTCACTTTAGTTTCAAAGAGTCCAACAAGCCCTATTTTATGAAAAGTGAGAAAGCTATTAATCTCCTGCTACTTAGTAGGCTTGTTGAGAGCCCTAACATTCTAGCTACATATGCAGTCCCTCTGGCACTAACAGGTTGTTGTAACTGTGTGCCATTCCGTGCTTCCTCAAGCAAAATTTCTTCATTTTCTGACTCAATACTCTCTACATCATCTTCAACTGTTATAGTATCATCATGTTGGCTCTTTAAAAATGTTGTTCATATTTGACGCTATTAAATGATCGTTAGCGTTTTAAGCCTATTTCTCTTTCAATTGACGAACCAATAGAATATTTTTTAAAATTTGAACATGTGTTGAATAGATACCAAAAATATTGATCATTTCAATTGAACTCTGGTTTAAAATAAGAAGAATTGCGATTGCAATTGCTTTTCAGAGCTAACGTTGTTTAACGAACCTTATCATTTTAAGCCTATTTCTTTTTGAATTGACGAACCAATTAAACTTACATTTTAGAAATTGGAAATTTTTTTATTTGATATCAACAATCTTGATCATATAAATCATATTCGGATTTTAAATAACATGTATTTCAAGTTGCATTGTTGTTCATATTTACTGCTTTTTATCGATTGTAGTGTATTAAGCATATTTCTCTTTCAATTGACGAAACAATTGAAACTATTTTCTGAAAACGGAACAAGTTTAGATTAGGTACAACCAATATTGATCAGTTGAATCATATTGGGCCTTCAAATTATAAGAATTTTGCTTGCATTTGCTTTTCATATTTATCGCTTTTGAAAGATTTATAGTGTTACAAGCCTATTTGATGTGAATTCGTTGCCAACTCTCACACACTTAAAGGGTTCCTTTTGGGTGTCTTTTTTTTTTTGTGGCTAATATTAAAGAAAACCAGTCAAGATATGAACTTTATTTCTGGTTGCCTCTTCCAAAATGACCTAAAGAGCTATGTCCCAGCCTCTCACCAAGAACAAGGGTTTCGACTCGCATCTCATAAATCTAGCTACTTGAATCTCTTAAGTAGAGTTTTTCTTGAATCGCTCAAACAAGAAGGAGTTTGTAAGAACAAATTCTGGATTTTTATCTCTAAATGAATTTCATTTAATGACAAAGAAGCCATTAAATAGGCTAAAACAAATAGTAGTTAGCTCCCAAATGAGTCTTAACCGGCATAGGATAGGGAAATCAATATGATAAGCAAAGCAAAAAGAGTCCTATCATGCGAAGATGCGTACGCGCTACAACTAATCGGAAATATAAACTAGGACTCCTAAATAAACTAGGAAAGAAATAACTAATATCTAGAACTTCTAATAGGAAAGGACAGAAATGGATATTCCAGCGTTAATCCAGTTTGATAAGATCAAATATTTCACAAGATATGATCTAGAAAAGCTTAAACGCGTTAACGCATTTATCGCGTTTTAGCTTCTACCTCAAGGAACAGGTCCTTCATTCAAATCCTTCATTATTGGCTTTTTTTTCTTATAGGGTTTCATGCTCCTTTGAATCTTGCATAGATGCATTCTCATCATACTCTCCCCCTTCCAAGAAATTTGCCCTCTAATTTTGCCTTGTTGGATTGAGGTTAAATAAATAACTACCAGGATCAAATACAAATCTTGTGAGTTTCCCACGCGTGGTCTCACATGAACCATCAGTAAACATCCCCTCCAACTGAAAACCTGGACAATCTTTTGTGACTTGAGTTGACAAGTTTAGATTCAATAGTATCAACTACCAAAGAAAGAAAACTCGATTGTTGAATCACTGAGTTCATCATCTTTGACATAAGGACCGTAGTCTTTCACGTGAGGTAGGGAAGGACCATTATATGCTTGACTCGCCTTTGAAAAGTGTAAATCATGATAACCAATGTTAGTGTCATTGATCACTACTTCCAAGCCTTTCAGTTCTTCTTCTGGGGTTATTGTGTGTACTTTAGATATATTGTGAAAATCTAGAGGAACCGTTCCATGGTCATGATTTTCCACAAACGCCCCAATCAAGTCATACCCTAGACATGGTTTTAATGCCACCAACTCAGGGTTCTTGTTTTCTTTGAGAACCTCATCTTCACACTTATGTTTAGTAGCAAAAGAAAGGTCGTTATTATCAAAATATCAACTTGTTTTTCGATAGAAGTTACCTGATTGATTAACGCCGGTGTACTGGGATCAAAAGAAATCCTATCCACTTTCAGTCGATCAATATCATTTGATGATGTTGCCTCTTCCATCATGGAGCATGGGATAAGATTGCTCTCTTCAAAATTTTTAATAATCATATGGCGCAAATTTGGCTCACGAACTTCTTCAACTACCTTGGGCATATTGGCGACAACATTGAAAGATTGATGTCTCATTCTTTCAAGGCTAGCACTTAGTTCTTTCAATTCCTTGCCCATGTATGCGACGAGTTCTTTTTGTTTCTGATTATTCATTTTTCTTCGTCCTCGTACACATGAAAAGCAATCACAAGAGTTCGAATATGGAGAACTTAAGAACTTTCTTTTGAATTCCTATTGGAAATGAAACCAAATTTCAATGTTTCTTTCTCCCATATTCTTTCTTTTATTTTTTTTTGTCCTTGTCCCACCATATAGAAGCATGTTTTTTAATATGATATAGAACTAGCTTTCTCATCACATAATCAAAAGGTTCAAATCACTCAAAGAGACGATCCGCTTTTATTAACCTTGTGGATGCTTCAAACGGACAGCTTTTGCCTTAAAACCTTCCAACCCTCTCCCTAAACTCGAGGTAGTAATAATCCATGGTTTATTATTCGAAAGAAATAAAGAACATCATGTAAAATCATGAAAGACTCACCAACAACAATGGCAATAACGACGATCAAGAATTATACCCAAGATCATGAAATTTTACAGAATGCCTTAATAACTTGCTAGTGGATCGAATGAAGACCCAGAAGCTTCAAAGCCAAGCTATGGATACCAATTCGATGTGAATTCGTTGCCAAATCTCACACACTCAAAGGGTTCTATTTAGATTTTTTTTTTGATTTATGTGGATAAAATTAAAGAAAAACAATAAAGATATGAAGTTTAGTTCCGTTTTCCCCTCACAAACAGACCTAAAGAGCTACTTCCCAGCCTCTCACCAAGAACAAGGGGTTAGACTCGCATATAACACGTCTAGATACTCGAATCTCTCAAGTAGAGTTTTGCTTGAATCGCTCAAACAAGGAGTTCATAAGAACAAGTTTTGGGTTTTAATCCCTGAATGAATTTTTTCGAATGACATAGGAACCTCTAAATAGGCTAAAAAAAGTAGTAGTTAACTCCCAAAGGAGTCCTAACTAGCCTAGGAAAGGGAAAAGAAACTGATAAGAAAAGCAAAAAGAGTCCTATCGCAAAGAGTCTTACGCGCTACAACTAATCGGCAATATAAACTATGACTCCTAACTGAACTAGTAAAGCAATAAATATTTCTTAGAAATTCTACTAGGAAAGCAAATAAATGGATATTCCAACATTAACAAAGTTGGATAAGATCAAACCTTTCACAAGATATGATCTTGGAAATGCTTAAACACATTAACGCGTTTAATGCATTTTAGCTACTACGAAAAGCAACTAGTCCTTCATTCAAATTCTATAGCATTGGATTTTGTTTCTTCAAGGCTTGGATGGTACTTTGAATCTTGCATAGATGCATTCTCAACACTATTTTTCTTGCAATTGAAAAACCAATTGAAATTCTTTTGTAAAATTGGATCTTGTTCTGGTTAGTCATAAACATATTTGATTTTTTTAATCATACTTGGCCTTCAAATATTATGAATTGCGATTGTAATTTGTGTTCATACTTGACTCTTTTTAACGATCTTTAGCGTATTAAGCCTATTTCTCTTTCAATTGACGAATGAATCACAGTTTTTTCAAAGTAGGATCATGATTGGGTTAGATACCATCAATTTGATGATTTCAATCATACTCGACTTTTAAGTACAACAGATTACGGTCGCAATAGCCTTTCATGTTTAAGGCTTTTTAATGATAGTTATTAATTTAAGCGTATTTTTCTTTCAATTTACGAATAAATTNNAACTATTTTTTTATAATAGGATCATGTTATTGGTAGAATTTGAAAGTAAGTATTGATGATTTCAATCATATTAGGCCTTGAAACAATTAAAATTGCGGTTGCAATTGCCTTTCACATTTAATGCTTTTTAACGATTGTTAGCGTTTTAAGCCTATTTGTCTTTCAATTGATTAACCAACTGCAATTAGGTTTCAAAACAAAACATTATTATATTATATACCACCAATATTTATCAATTAATCACACACGGGTTTTAAATAACGGAAATTGCGAATGCAATGACTGTTCATATTTAAAGCTTATTAACGATAGTTTGCGTTTTAAGCATATTTCTCTTTAAATTGACTAACCCATTGAAACTATTTCAGAAAATGGGAACATGTTTAGGTCAGATACCAACAAAGTTAATTATTTCAATCAAACTTGGCATTACAGTAAAAAGAAATTATGTTGTAATTACTTTTCATATACAACACTTTTTGACAATTGTTAGCGTTATAAGCGTATTTCTCTTTGAATTGGCAAAGAAATTGAAACAATTGTTTCAAATTGGATCATATTCTGATGGTAACGATAACGGGTAATGATCTTTCTTGCTTTGATTGAGGAAAACGAACTGAGAACTCAAGGAACCAGATAAGAGCTTCAACAAACTTAATCCTAAAGGTCGTAAACCACCAGATTAAGCCCAAAGGTATGCACCTAAAACCAATAGAATAGGGAAAACCTAATCTTAAAGGATTATAGGGTTTTTTTGATCTTTAAGTCTTTAACAGCCTTAACCAAAGTTTTTTTCTTTTTGTATACAAATTCAAGTGCCCATTACTAGGATAGGGGCGTCCCTTTTATAGAAGGGATCCCTTGCATCAAACAACTAACCTTTGAATACAAAAGAAAGGATGGGATTAGCTAAAATAGCGCTAACGGTATTGTTGATAAGATGACAAATGGGCGAATTGTACTACCCTTGCAGCAGCCAATAACAATGGTTTTGTGGTCTCCACTACATGTACGAACCAATCAGGGAGGGGACCATATATAACTTCTTTGAATTTGATGGGGACATCCACCAGGTTGGTCTATTCTTCTTGGGTCATGGGTAATTCAACCTCTATGCCCTCTCCCATATCAATCTCCACGGTTTGTTTAGGATTTGCTTTTAGATCCTCAAGGTAGGTGTCCTCCAAGTAAGGAGTGATGTCACCCACATTGAAAGTGGCTGATACTTGGTAGTCAGGAGGCAACTTCAGCTTGTAGGTGTTGGCACCAATCCTCTTTATCACCTTGAATGGACCTTCGGCTCTCGGCATCAGCTTGCTCTTTTGTCTTGGAAGGGAAGCGCTCCTTTCAGATGTTAAGCCACACAAGATCTCCCGGTTCATAATGGAAAGCATTACGATTCTTGTTAGCCTTGCCTTTGTATTGCTCATTAACCTTCTCAATTCTGGCCCTAATTTGCTCATGGAGCTTCTTCATCTCTTTAGCATGTACCTCATCCTCAAAGTTGACCCTCAAATCACTTGGAAGTGGTAAGAGATCAATGGGAGTTAGAGGATTTACGCCATATTTGACCTCAAAAGGTGTCTTCCTTGTTGCATATCATAGAGAATGATTGTAGGCGAACTCCACATGGGCTAGCTTTTGTTCCCAATCGATAAGGGACTTCCTGACCATGACTCTAAGGAGATTGTGGAGTGTTCTATTGGTCACCCCATTTTGCTCATTGGTTTGAGGATTGTAAGCGGTGCTAAACAAGAGCCTTCTTCCCAATAGCTTCCACAAAGTTTTCCAAAAGTAACTCAATGTAGGAGGCATCATTGGTCTTCTAGCATGGGAGGAAGTGGGCCATCTTGTAGAAACAATTGACAACCACCATGATCGAATTCCTTCCCCTAGCAGTCTTGGGGAGCCCAATTATGAAGTCCATGCTTACATTCGTTCATGGTTGACTAGGGACGAGGAGGGTGGTGTAAAGACCCTTGTGAAATTCGGACTTCGCTTGGTGACACACTACACACCTTGCAATGAGGTCTTGTAAATCTTTACCCATCCTAGGCCAATAAAATTGTTCCCCTAGGATCTTTTGCATCTTGGTGATCCCAAAATGACATGTCAAGCCACCTCCATGGACTTCCCGAGCGAGTAGGTCCCTTATAGAGCCCTTAAAAATACAAAGCCTTGAACCCTTGAAGAGGAACCCATGTATTTTGTAAGAAACCCAAGAAACATCTTGTTTCCTTTTTGCACACTCCTCCATTATGGCAAAAAAAATCCTCATCACTCTTATAGAGCTCTTTGATAAATGAGAAGCCTAGAACCCTTGTGCCCAAAACGGCAAGCATGGAGTACCACCCTTGAGAGTGCATCGGCCAAAACATTCGTCTTTCTCGATTTATGCTTCGAGACAAAAGAGAAATATTGAAGAAACTCTACCCACTTGGTAGTCGATAGCTCAACTTGTGCTGCCCATTGATGTACTTAAGAGCCTCATAATCAGAATGGAGGAAGAACTAATTGGGCTTGAGGTAATGAGCCCAATGCATCAATGCTCTAACGATTGCACATAATTCCTTGTCATAAGTTGAGTTGTTCTTCTTTGAGCTATTGAGTTTCTGACTAAAGTAGTACATAGGTCTCTTCCCTTGCACCAATACAGCAGCTATACCGACTCCACTTGCATCACATTCTACCTCAAAGGCTTGATTGAAGTCGGGTCAAGCAACGACATGAGATGTGCTCAATTTGTCCTTAAGGACATTGAATGCTTCTTGTGCCCACGATGTCCATTCAAAAGAACCCTTTTTGAGATAATCGGTGATGGGGGACACAATGGAGCTTTAACCCTTGATGAACCTTCGATAGAAAGATGCTAGGCCATGAAAACTCCTCACATCGGTGATCATTTTAGGCGCAGGCCAAGATTTGATTGATTGAACTTTCTCCGGATCCATTGAAATTCCTTCCCTTGAAACCACGTGACCAAAAAACATGACACTAGATGAGAAGAATTCACACTTCTCCATCTTAGCATAGAACTTGCGAAGCCTATAAGCTTCAAATACTTGAGACAAGTGATCAACATGCTCCTCTTAGGTGCGAGAGAAACTAGAATGTCATCAAACTATACCACCACGAACTTGGCAATGAAAGACCTTAGAACCTCATTCATTAACCTCATGAATATACTAAAGGCATTAGACAACTGAAAAGGCATGACAAGCAACTCAAATAAGCAACGTTTGGTCTTTAAAGCTGTCTTCCACTCATCCCCTTCTCTCATGCAAATTTTGTTATACCCACTTAGCAAATCAATCTTCGTAAACATTTGAGAACTATGAAGTTCATCAATCATATCATCAAGGCATGGGATTGGATAGCAATAAATAATGGTGATGTCATTTATGGCCCGACTAATAAAATATATTCTCATAGAGTCATCATTATTTGTTACCAAAAGAGTGCGAACCGAACATGGGCTCATGCTAGGCCGAACATAGCCTCTAGCTATGAGCTCATCGACTTGCTTTTGCAATTCTTTATTCTCCTCGAGGTTGCACCTGTAGGCTTCTTTGTTCGATAAAGTGGCTCTGGGTATGAGGTCAATTTGGTTCTCTATGCCTCTAATAGAAGGTAATCCCGGGGGCAAGAATCGTTGGGGAACAATCTTTTAACCGATTAAGGAGGGGCTTGATTGGATGGGGTAGGGATTTTTCTCCCTCTCCATTTTGCTTCTCTTTGACAATCAAGGAATATATTGTCTTTCCCTTAGCCAAATTTCTCTCAACACGTGTTTCACTCAAGAGTAGGGGCGTCTCACTTCCCTCCCCGATTGTGTTTCGTAGTAGGGTTGTGTTTGGAGGTGAAGGGTCAAGGGTAATATTTCTTTTCTTGTGGATAAGAGTGTAAGTGTTTTGTCTACCATCATGATACACCATTCTATCAAACAACCAAGGTCTACCAAACAATAAATGAGAAGCATCCATGGGAACAATATCACAAAGCACCTTATCGAAATAAATACTACCCATGGAAAAAGAAACAAGGCATTGCTTCCTTACCTTAACCTTGGATCCATTGTTGAGCCATTTGAGAGTATAAGGGCGTTGGTGAGGCTTAGTAGGAAGGACAAACTTGTTTACAAGATTGATAGAGGCAGCATGTAGACAAGAACCCCCATTAACAATCAAAGACACCACCTTGAAAAATTTGCTCTCTTTGGGAAAGAGAGACTGATTTTTGAGCTCCCAACATTCTTCAAAACATCAAGGTAGTGCCAACATTAGCTCCTATGTGAGAGCCTTCTCCATTCTCAAGGTAGAATGGATTTTCTCCCATCCCAGCATCATGCTCTTCTACTGGAATGATCTCAGTTTTGGCATAAACTTCATCGATTTACTTCATGGTCAATGCTCTCTTGTTTGGGCATTCAGCTTAAAAGTTCCCATAACCTTGAAACTTGAAGCAGTTGGACCTCAAATTTGGTCCCTTGACAATATCAGATTTTACCTCTTTCGGCATCTCTTTGCTCATCGATGCATCTTTGCATGGAAAGGATCTTCGTGAAGGATTTGTTCCTGTTTGACTTTGTAGGTGTGATTTCTAACCTACGCATGCTTCTCAGTCTTTATTGCGAGCTAGGAAGCCTCATTATAGCTCCATACATCTTGCATGTCAACCCTCTCAGCAAGGTGAGGCTTGAGACCTCTAATGAAATAAGCCACTGTTTGCTCTTCATATTCGTTTATCCCTATCTCTATACGGAGTCTATCAAACTCGTGGATATAGTCTGATACCTCAGTGCCTTGCTTGAGGCCTTGCATTGGGTTGTACAACTCTTGTCGGTGTGAGGCTGGGACAAAACACCTTTGCATGATTTCCTTGACTTTGGACCAAGTTTTCACCTTCTTCCTTCCTTCTCTTTGGGCTTTTACTCCATCAAACCAGAGAGATGCATGCCCCTTGAGGTGGATAATAGCAATTTGAAAGGCCTTTTCTTTGGATTAACCTTTGGCTTTGACAATCCTCTCCATGGTTCAAACCCAATCGAAAAAGTCATTTGGGTCGTTGCTACCTTTGAACTACGATGGGTATACTGTCACATCATTGAACACCTCATGGCTCTACAATGCCTACCACCTCTTCTTGGAGATGACCCATAGCTAGATTAGTGGAGAGAGCCCTCCTCGTCCCCCGTTCCACTCTCATTATTAGAACCATCATCACGGTAACGGCTACTGCGCCTTCGTCTCAGTAAATTCGTTATTTCATTTAGACGTCCTCTAGTTGGTCCATCGTAGCCTTTATTCTAGCCACATTCAAGGTCATATTTCTAGGAACTCCAGCCATTGTAAACCACAAATATCCCAACAAAACCAAAAATGACGCCTGAAAAGAGAATCACACCCAAAACGCTCAAAAAACGCACTAATTCCCCCAAACAAGTTATTTAAGCGATTTCTAGATTTTTAATACAATAAAGGTGACGAATTTATTGATCAAACCACAAGGAAAAAAACCCAAAAGAAGAAACAAAACCAGAAGAAATGAAATGGCCAACAAAATAGCAATAGAGATAAAACCGTGAGCTCTAATACCACTTTGTTACGTAACGACAACAGGTAACGATCTTTCTTGCTTTGAGTGAGGAAAACGAATTGAGAACTCACGGAACTTGATAAGAGATTCCACCAAATTAATCCTAAAGGTCGTAAGCCACCAGATTAAACCTAAAGGTAAGCACCTAATACAAGTAGATTAGGGAACACCTAATCTTAAAGGATTATAGGGTTGTTTTATCTTTATGTCTTTAATAGCCTTAATGAAGGTTTTTTTCTTTTTGTATTAAAATTCAAGTGCCCATTACAATAAGAGGGTTGTCCCTTTCATTGAGGGGATCCCTTACATCAAACAATTAACCCTTCAGCAACCAATAGCAATGGTTTTGTGGTCTCCACTACTGGTACAACCCAATCAGGGAGGAGACCATTTAGAGGAGGCCATTCTCTTCCTTGGGTGCTAAGGATTTTTCAAACAAAGTTTCAAACTCTGATTCCCACAAGAGTGACCATTACTCTTATTGTTTGCTGCTGCTACTTAGTTTTGCTTTGTTGGGCCCAAACCATGAGCGTCACATTCTTTGTACCAGGTAGAGCTTCTTTGAATTGGATGGGGACATCCACCAGGTTGGTCTCTTCTTCTTATGGGTTGGTCAACCTATATGCCCACTCCCGTATCATATTCTTGTAAGATATAACAAATTTTGATGATTTCAATTATAGTATGCTTTCAAGTTAGAAGAACCGCGGTTTCAATTGATGTTCTTATTTAATGCTTTTTGTTGATCGATAGTGTTTTAACCAATCTCGCTTTCAAATATTAAAAAACACTGATTTAGTTTGTGTTTATTGACACTTTTTAACAGTCGTTAGTGTTTTATGCGTAATTCTCTTTCATATGATGAACCAATTGAAACTGTTACTTAAAAATGCATTATGTTCTAGTTATATTTAAACAATTATGGTTTACTAAATCATGTTAGGCTTTCAAACAATAACACTTTTGACTGCATTGGCTTTTCATATTTAACACTATTAAATGATCGTTAGCGTTTTAAGCCTAGTTCTCTTTAAATTGATGAACCAATAGAATTCATTTTAAAATATTGGAACATGTTTTGAATAGATACAAAAATCATTGATCTTTTTCAGTTTTCAAATAATAAGAACCAATTTTCGCCTACACGCAATGCGTGCACCCACAATTGCATGCTCTCACCTTATTCGTTGTCTCGTCGGCGGCCGACCGTCATTCACATTCTGGACTTTGTGGTATTGAGATTAAATGCTTTTCTTTTTACAAAGGTCCTTATAGTTTATGTCTGATATTATAGTTAGTAGTGTGAGAGTAGGAGACTGGGAGTTGGATAGTGGGAGAGTCGGGGAATTGGTGGTTTCACGTTGGTGATTTCCAGATTTGTTATATTTATTTTTTTGTTGTGAGGGGTATTTTAGGTATTCAAAAAAACCAGACAGCAAATTGTATTTGGCCTTCTGGTATTATACATAACATAGATTACGGCTGCAATTTCTTTCCATAGTTAATGTTGTTCAACGATCCACATCGTTTTAAGCCTATTTCTTTTTCAATTGATGGACCAATGAAACCTACATTTTTGAAATAGAAAAGTTGTTGATTTGATATGAACAATACTAATCCTATACATCTTATACGGATTTAAAATAACAAGAATATCAGGTTGAATAGTTGTTCATAGTTAATGCTTTTTAACGATTGTAGCGTAGTAAGCATATTTCTCTATCAATTGACGAACCAATTGAAACTATTTTAAAAAAAGGGAACATATTCGGGTTTGATACAACCAATATTGATCATTTAAATAATACTGGGTTTTTAAATCATATGACTTGCATTTGCAATTGCTTTTCATAATTATCGCTTTTTAACGATCGATAGTGTTGTAAGCCTATTTCTCTTTCAATTGAAAAACCAATTGAAATTCATTTGTAAAATTGGATCTTGTTGAGGTTATTTAACAACCAATTGATTATTTTAATCATAATCGTCTTCCATAAGTTAGAAATCACGGTTGCAATTGGTGTTTAAATTTAAAGCTTTTTGACTATCGTTAGCGTTTTAAACTTATTTCACTTTCAATTAATGAACCAATTGAAACTACTTTTTAAAATTGCATCATGTTCTGGTTATATGTAATCAATTATGGTTATTTAAATCAACTAGGCTTTCCAACAATAGTACTTGCAACTGCAATTGCTCTTCGTATTTATCGCTTTTTAACGATCGCTAGTGTTTTAAGCCTTTTTCTCTTTCAATTGAAAAACCATTTGAAATTATTTGGTGAAATTGGATATTGTTCTGGCTAGTTAAAAACAAAACTTGGTATTTAATCACACTTGACTTCCAAATATTGAGAATTGCGGTTGCAATTTGTGTTCACATTTAACGCTTGTTAACGGTAGTGATTGTTTAATCCTGTTTCTCTTTCAATTGAGAAATTCAGTACAGTATTTTAAGAATTATATTATGTTTGAGTAAAATACCATCAATTTGATTTCAGTCATACTCGACTTTTGAATAAAATGAATTATGGTCGCAATTGACTTTCATGTTTAACGCTTTTTAACGATCGTGATTGTTTTAAGCGTATTTCTCTATCAGTTGACGAACAAATTAAAACTAATTTTTATCATAGGATCATGTGTTTTTTTAATTCAAAAATTTTTATTATTTCCAACATTTGAGGCTTTCAAATAATTAGAATCGCAGTTGGAATTACTTTTCACATTTAACGCTTTTTAACGATCATTAGCGTTTTATACTATTTGTCTTTCAGTTGAGGAATCAACTGCATTTCTTTTGAAATAAAAACTTTATTTGATTACCTACCATCAACATTTATCAATTCAATCACACAAGGATTTTAAATGTCGACGATTTTAAATGTTGCAATTGCTTTTCATATTTAACGCTTTTTGATGATCGTTAGCGTCATAAGCGTATTTCTCTTTCAATTGGCAAGAAGTTGAAACTATTTTTCCAAATTGGATCATTTTATGATTAGATATAACAAATTTTTATGATTTCAATCCTAATCGGCTTTCAAGTAAGAAGAATTGCAATTGCAGTTGCTGTTCATAGTTAACACTTTTTAAAGATAAATAGAATTTTAAGCCTATTTCTCTTTCAATTGAAAAACCAATTAAACTTCTTTTGTAAAATTGGATCTATTTCTGGTTAGTTATCAACACAATTGATTAATTAATCATACTCGGCTTTCAAATATTCAAAATTGCGGGTGTAGTTGGCGTTCATATTGGACGCTTTTTAACAATCGTTAGCGTTTTAAGCGTATTTCTCTTTCAATTGATGAACCAATTGAAACTATATTTAAAATTGAATCATGTGGTGGTAAGATATAGAATATTACAGTTATTTTAAATCATCTCAGGCTTTTAAAAAATTTTACTTGCGGCTGCAATTCCGGTTCACATTCAACCCCATAAAAAGATTGTTAGTGTTTTATGCCTATTTCTCTTTCAATTGACGAACCAATATAATATATTTTCAAAATTAGAACATGTTTTGAAAATATACCAACAATATTGATCATTTCAATCGAACTCCATTTTAATATTATTAGAATTACAGTTGCAATTGCTTTTCGTAGTTATTGTTAATTAATGATCCTCCTCGTTTTAAGCCTATTTCTTTTTCAATTGAGGAAAGAATTAAATTGACATTTATTAAAATGGAATTTGTTGATTTGATATCTAAAATATTTATCATGTAAATCATACTAGGCTTTGAAATAACAAGAACTTCAGGTTGAATTGTTGTTCATGTTTACTGCTTTTTAATGATTGTAGCTTATTATGCGTATTCTCCTTCAATTGATGAACCAACTGAAACTATTTTCTAATAACGGAACATGTTCTGGTTAGATACAACCAATATTGATCATTAAAATCGTACTGGGCTATTAAATTATACGAATTGCGGTTGCAATTGCTTTTCATATTTATTTTTTTTAACGATCGATTGTGTTTTAAGCCTATTTCTCTTTCAGTTGATGAATAATTTTGCAGTTATTTTTAGAATGGGATCATGTTTGGGTAAGATACCATCAATGTTGATGATTTCAATCAAACTCAACTTTTAAATAAAATGAATTACGTTCGCAATTGCCTTTCATGTTTAACTATTTTTACGATCGTTATTGTTTTAAGCGTATATCTCTTCAGTTCACGAAAAAATTATAACTACTTTTTATAATAGGATCGTGTCTGGTTAGAATTCAAAAATATTGATGATTTCAGTCATACGAGGCTTTCAAATAATTGGAATTGATGTTGCAATTACTTTTCACATTTAATGATTTTTTACAATCGTTAGCATTTTATACCTATTTGTCTTTCATATGACGAACCAACTACATATTTTTTTTTTTTTGAAATCAAAACTTTATTTGATTATCTACTACCAATATTTATTAATTCAATCACACAATGCTTTTAAATGACGAGAATTGCGAACACAATAGCTGTTTATATTTAACGCTTATTAATGGTCGTTTGCGTTTTAAGCGTATTTCTCTTGACATTGACTAACCAATTGAAACTATTTATAAAAAGGGAAAATTTTCAGGTTAGGTAACAATAATATTGATCATTTTTAATTATAACTTGATTTACGATAATAAGAATTTCTGTTGCAATTGCTTTTCATATTTAACGCTTTTTGATGATCGTTTGCGTCATAAGCGTATTTCTCTTTCAATTGGCAAAGAAATTAAAACGATTTTTTCGAATTGGATCATGTTCTGATTAGATACAACAAAATTTGATGATTTCAATCATAATCGGCTTTTAAGTAAGAAGAATTGCGGTTGCAATCGCTGTTCATATTTAACGCTTTTCGACCATTAATAGTGTATTAAGCCTATTTCTCTTTCAATAGAAAAACCAATTAAAACTCTTTTGAAAATTGGATCTCTTTCTGGTTAGTCTTAAACATTGATTATTTTAATCATACTCGGCTTCGAAATATTATAAATCGCGGTTGTAATTGGTGTTCATATTTGAGGCTTTTACAAGATCCTTGGCGTTTTAAGCATATTTCTCTTTCAATTGATGAACCAATTGATACTGTTAGATATGGAATATTACAGTGATTTTAAATCTTCTCAGGCTTTTAAAAAATATTACTTGCGGCTGCAATTGTTGTTCATAGTTAACGACATAAAACGATCGTTATTGTATTAAGCCTATTTCTCTTTCAATTGACGAACCAATATAATCTATTTTTGAAATTGGAACATGTTTTTGAAAGAAACCAAAAATTTTGATCATTTCAATTGAACTTTGTTTTAATATAATTAGAATTACGGTTGCAATTGCTTTTCTTTGTCATTAATGTTTAACGATCCTCATCATTTTAAGCCTATTTTTTTTTTCAATTGATGAAACAATTAAATTAACATTTTGAAAAAACAAATTTGTTGGTTTGATATCAAAACTATTGATCATGTAAATCGTACTTGGCTTTACAATAACAAGAATTTTAGGTTGAATTGTTATTCATTTTCACTGCTTTTTAACGGTTGTGGCATATTATGCGTATTTCTCTTTCAATTGACGAACAAACTGATAATATTTTTTAAATATGGAACATGTTCTGGTTAGACACGAGCAATGTTGATCATTCAAAAAAAAGTGGCTCTAGGTCTCATCTTTTTGCTGACATGAGATGCAAAGACAGTCAACAATAGCATTGAACCTTGCCACTCTATCCTTGGAAAGGATCTTCCTTTGATCAATAAGCCAGGCAATAAAGTTGTGCTTAGGTGAGCAGTAATTTCCCCAAATAACCCTAGCTTGCCAATATGTGGGAACATCCCTGAGCAACCAATTATACCCTGAAGATGATGTATAGCACCCAGAGCTATGGAAGTTCCACCTCAGAGCACCATTAACCATCTTAAATCCATGCTTCATGGTATCTCTTACCTTGAGCATTTTATCAATACCAAAAATCAAGACTTTCATTGCACTCCCGGAACCTCTATCTTTTCATATAAATTCCATGAACCCATTTGACACAGAGATTATCAGTTTTACGAGCAACATTCCAAAGCAATTTACCTATTAGAGCATTATTCCAATAGACATTGTTTTTGATGCCAACACCTCCTTTTGTTATTTGTTTTGAAAACATCCTTCCAAGCCACCAAAGCAACCTTTCTTTTCTCAGCTGTGGACCCCCAAATGAAAGCCCTACAGATAGCATCCACCTCTTTAAGAACTTTCTTAGGCAACACAAACTTGCTTGCCCAAAAGATTTGAATACCATATAAGACAAAATGTATCAGTTGAACTCTTTCAGCATAAGTGAGAATCCTAGCTTGCCAACTGTTCACTTTTCCGACAATTTTATCCACCACAATGTGACACTCAGAAGCACCCAGTTTCTTTGGTGTGAAAGGCACCCCAAGATACCTGAAAGGCAACTTACCAACAGGAACCCAGTAGTAGAAGAGAGTAGATGGATATCATCATTAGACGCACCACAAAACACTATTTGGGACTTTTGAAGATTAGCTTGCAACATAGAAATGGTCAAAACCATCCAATAACACCTTGACAGAAGTAAGATCTACTTTACGAAATCGCAACAAATCATCAGCAAAGCAAAGGTGGAAAGGTTTAAGCTTCTTGCATCTGGCATGAAAAGCAAACCCTGTGGTAGCAGCTGCCCTGGAGAGGACTCGGGAGATGTACTTCATCACAAGCACAAAAAAAAGGGGAGAGGTTGGATCCCCTTGCTTCAAACCATGGGCTGCAGAGAAGTACCATGGATGCCCCCATTGACAATTACTAAATACTTGGTTGCTCTTAAGCAATTCATAACCCAACCAATAATTTGTCGAGGGAAATTAAAACTAGCTAACACCTTCTCCAAGAAGCTCCAGTTGATAGTGTCATAGGCTTTTCTCAGATTTATCTTCATCATAAAGCTTGGATACACCCTCTTCCTATTATAGCTCCAAACAAGGTCATGGCTTATCAACATATTATGAACTATGTGTCTGCTCCCAACAAAAGCCCTATGAGCTTCACTAACCAACTTAGGCAGCACATGACTAATTCTTTTAAAGATCATTTTCATAGTGCACTTGTAAATAACATTACAACAAGCTAGGGATCTAAAGTCAGCAGGTGATGAAGGATTAGGAGCCTTTGGAATCACAGTAATGGAAACAACACACACTTGCTTTAAGATCTTACCGTTTCAAAGGAATTGTAAAATGGCATCACACACAAGTTTACCAGTGATTGACCAGGAATCCTTGAAGAATGCATTGCCATAGCCATCTGGCCCTGGGGGTTTGTTATGATTAATGCTTAACATAACTTCCTTTACATCTGAGCTGAAAAGGGAGCACAAAGCTGATGTTTGTCCTCATCTAAAAGAATATAGCCTTCTTGAAAAACATCATGCCTAACATATCCTACGATTGATCCTGTAGTACCCAACATGTCTTCATAATATTTAACAAAAACACTAGGGATTTCATCAAAATTATATGTCATGTTACCATCACCTTTCTGTATACTGAACAATTTACTCTAGACCCTCCTTTGCTTGATATTTGAGAAAAAGAAGTTAGTACAGTTGTCACCTTGAGTAAGCTATTCTACTTTTCTCTTTTGCTGTAAAAAACTATCCATAGCATCTGAAAGTCTCAAAACCTCAGCTCTACATTCCTTTTCAGATTGTTGAAGATCAACATTATTTCTATCATTCTGAATTTGTTGTTGAATGTCATAAAGCTCAATCATGGCTTTGTTTTTCCTCTACACAATATCAGAGAACTCATCTTTGTTAAGAAGCTTTAAGCTAGGCTTCAAGGACTTAAGCTTCTTAACCAAAGTGTACATATGACAGCCTTTGAACTCTTGATTCCAAGTGTTCACAACAATAGACAGAACTGTATGATGCTTACCCCACATATTCAAGTATTTGAAATTCCTTTTACCATGAACACAATCTTGGAAAAATTTAACCACTCTTGGACTGTGGTCTAAAATCCCAGTAGGATGAAACTAAGCTTCAGCAGTAATGTTAGTAGCCACCAAAGGATGAAACTAATCTATCAAGTTTCCAATAGATTCTCCCTAAACCATGTTGGTTATTGCACCAAGAAAATTAAAGACATGTGTAGGACAAGTCATCTAGCCCAGTTTTAGCCACAGACTCCTTTAATTCTCTCATATCATTCCAAAGAACAGGGTCATCTCCGTGTCTATCCTCAACCTGAAGAAGACAATTAAAATCACCACCAATAATCCAAGGGTCACCCATGACAGAGCAGGGGCTTCCAGGAAATCCCACAAAGCAACCCTCATGTTTGCTTCATTATAAGCATACACAAAAGTGCAAAAGAACCATTGCTCTAACTCAGTTTATATACCACCTTGCAATGAAAAAACTGTAGATCAATGAAAATCGTATCCACATCAAAAACATTATAATCCAAACATACCATGATCCTACCCGTAACATCCCCTGAAGTATTGAGCACAACCTCCCAATTAGGGAACATCCTCTTTTTAACTTTTTCCAATTTTTTTTGCAAAATTTTATTTTCCACAACAGCTACTAAACTCAATTTATTTTCAAAACAAAAATGCTTTACCTCCCCCTGTTTAGACCTCTTATTTAGTCCCCTGACCTACCAAAATTGAAAACTCATGGAACTGGAATATGAGGATCATCTACTTCAACATTTCCAACAGAATCAGCAATTACAGAAGGCATTTGATCATTCACCGTCTCCAGCACACTAAACACATTTTGCAAAGTGGTAGAAGGTCCAGGATTAGGAAGAACATTTTGACTCCTACCCAAAATGGTCGTTCTAGTAACTGTAGTGAAGCAATCTTTCATGTCCACCATCATCTCTGCACCATTTGAGAAAACCATAGGGACTACATCTGGTGTAACACCTATGCCAGGTATAACACCCACGTGAACATTTGGCTGGGCCACAGTAACCCCCTAATCATCACTATTACCACCAAGCATTTCTATATTCTCAACAGGTTGCTTCCTATTCTTCTTCCATATGTCAAATGTATGACCAACAATTTAGAAAAGCTATAAAAGGAAGGTTTCTATTCATAAAAAACCTCCTACATCACCTACATTCCTTTTTCATTCTCAAATTAAACATAACCAACCAGCTCTTTATTAACCTGAACCTCCACTAAGACCCAGGCATAGTTTAATATGTTTTTTCAAATTGTTGCTTTATCAGATTTCAAAGGCTTCCCAATGAGACTGCAAATCTTACTAAGAGAGGAAGGCCTCCAATATTTGATATCTAACCCAGGTAGCTGAACCCAGATAGGAACTGTACGGATGTCTTCTTTATTTCTCCATGTCAGGATCCCATTGCTTCACAATTAGGGATTTTTGTCAGAACGAAAGACATCCATATCCTGCACTTCATTTCTTAGCAGCGTACTGTGAAATCTCACAAGAAAAACAACAGTTTTCAACAAGATAATCTTCTCTATTATATCCTTTTCCCTAAATTATATTTAGGAAACCACTCATGACCTGGTAATGAGGATTGACACCTAACACAAAACATACAACAACTTGCTCCCAGTATTTAACCTCAGGTTGCACATCTTCAGCACTGATTTTCACAATATTGTTCTCTCCAGCAGTTCACACATAACCTAGATCCATACCTCCTACATCTTCATTGACTAGGTCATCCCATCTCCTTCCTTGAGATTGAGAGACCCCCCGAGCTTCTAGGTTAGTGTGGGTAGATGGGGTGATGATGTTATCACCAACATTTACTGTAGGGTTCATGACATTTTGTGGTCCAGAATTTCGGGTATGTGGGTTTTGGGAATTTTGAAGGATTGCTAGGTTTTGGGTGGGTACTGTTCCATTGCCATTTTGTGGTGTTACTGTTCCATTCAAAGATGCACTAATCTCTCTATCGTCTTTGTTTGGTAGGGTGGGAGCAGCAACAACAGCTCTTCCCCGTCCTCGTCCCCCTTGTTGGCCTTGAGCATAGCGCCATGGCCTCTCCTAGCCATGGCTGGCGCAAGTTCGCAAGGATTTCTTAATGTGCACGGAGAGAAAACCCTAGAGCCACCTCCATATACTCGGCTTTCAAATGTTAATCGATCTCTATTTTTTAAATAATAAGAATTTCTTTTCATAGTTAACACTGTTTAACGATCCTTTGTTTTTCAGTTGACGAACCAATTGAATTTCTATTTTTGAATTTGGAAATTTTTTGATTTGATATAACCAACTTTGATTTTATAAATCGTATTGGGCTTTAAAATAACAATAATTTCAAGTTGAATTGTTGTTCATATTTACTGCTTTTTAACGATTGTAGCGTGTTAAGCACATTTCTCTTGCAATTGATGAACCAATTGAAACTATTTGTAAAAATTGCATCATGTTCTGGTTAGATTTAAACAATTATGATTATTTTAATCATTTGAGGCTTTCAAAAAATATTACTTGCGGCTGCAATTGCAATTCATATTTAACGCTTTCTGACGACTATTAGTGTGATAAGCGTTCTCTCTTTAATTGGCAAAGCAATTGAAACTATGTTTTCAAGTTAAATAATGTTCTGGTTAGATGTAACAAATTTTGATGATTTCAATCATAATCGGCTTTCAAGTAAGAAGAATTGCGGTTGCAATTGCTGTTCATATTTAAAGCTTTTAGACAATCATTGGTGTTTTAGGCCTATTTCTCTTTCTATTGAAAAACCAATTGAAATTCTTTTGCAAAACCGGATCTCATTCAGGTTAGTTATCAACAATGTTGAATTTTTTAATAATACTCAGCTTTCAGATATTGAAAATCGTTGTTTTAATTGGTGTTCATATTAAATGCTTTTTAATGATCGTTAGCGTTCTATGCGTATTTCCCTTTCAATTATGAACAAATTGAAACTATTATTTAAAACTCCGTCATATTCTGGTTATATTTAAACAACTACAGTTGTTTAAATCGTCCTAGGATTTCAAACAATAACACTTGCGAGTGCCATTGTTGTTCATATTTAATGTTACAAAACGATCATTAGTAGCTTAAGCCTATTTCTCTTTCAATTGACGAACCATTAGAATCTATTTTTAAAATTGGAACATGTTTTGGCAAATAACAAAAATATTGATCATTTTAATTGAACTCTTTCTTTTTTCAAATGATAAGAATTATAGTTGCAATTGCTTTTCATAGTTAACGCTATTTAACGTTCCTCATCGTTTTAAGCCTATATCTCTATCAATTGACGAAACAATTAAACTTACATTATTGAAATTGGAAATTATTTGATTTCATAAAAAAAATATCAATCATATAAATCATACTCGGCTTAAAAATAACAAGTATTTCAGGTTGAATTGTTCTATTTACTACTTTTGGATGATTGTAGTGTATTAAGCGTATTTCTCTTTAAATTGATTAACCAATTGAAACTATTATTAAAAATTGCATCATGTTCTGGTTAGATTTAATAATTATATTTATTTTAATCATTCTAGGCTTTCAAAAATTATTACTTGCGGTTGTAATTGCCGTTTATATTTAACGCTATTAAACGTAGCGTTTTAAGCCTACTTCTCTTTCGATTAACATATCAATAGAACCTATTTTTAAAAATGAAACGTGTTTTGATTATATACCAAAAATAATGATCATTTCAATCAAACTCTATTTTTAAATAATAAGAATTACGGTTGCAATTGCTTTTCATAGTTAACATTGTTTGACGATCCTCATCGTTTTAAGCATATTTCTCTTTCAATTGATGAATAAATTTAATTTACATTTTTGAATTTGGAAAATTTATGATTTGATACCAAAAATTTTGATCATATAAATCATATTGGGCTTTTAACTAACAAGAATTTCAGGTTGAATTGTTATTCATGTTTACTTCTTTTTAACGATTGTAGCGTATTTAGGGTATTTGTCTTTCAATAGACGAACCAATTGAAACTATTTCTTACATTTAAAAATGGAACTCGTTCTGGTTAGATACAAGCAAGGTTGATCATTCAAATCATATTGGGCTTTCGAATTATAAGAATTGCGGTTGTAGCTACTTTTCATGTTTATAGCTTTTTAGCTATTGATATTTTTTTTAGCCTATTTCTCTTTCAATTGAAAAAAGAAAATTGAAACTCTTTTGTATGCTAATCATAAAAAATATTAATTATTTTAATAATACTTGGCCTTCAAATATTAAGAATTTTGGTAGTAAATTTTGTTCATATTTTACGCTTTTCAACGGTCGTTAGCAATTTAAGCCTATTTCTCTTTCAGTTGACGAATCAATTACAGTTATTTTTAGAGTTTGATCATGTTTGGGTTAGTTACCATAAAATTTTATTATTTCAATCATACTCAACTTTTCAATAAAAATAATTACCATCAGAATTAACGCGTTTTAATAATCGTTATCGTTTTAAGGGTATTACTATATTAATTGATGACAAATTAAATTTTTTTTTTATTAATAGGATGATGTTATGGTTAGAATTCAAACATATTGATGATTTCAATCATACTAGGATTTCAAAATATAAGTTTAGCGGTTGCAATTTGTTTTCAAATTTAGCGCTTTTTAACGATCGTTAGCCTTTCAAGCATATTTGTCTTTCAACTAACAAACCAACTGCAATTAATTTTTGAAATCCAAACATTATTTGATTATACACCACAAATTGTTATCAATTTAATCACATACATCTTCTTTTTTATAACCTGAATTGCGAATGCAATGGCTGTTCTTATTTAACGCTTATTAACGATCGTTTGCGTTTCAAGCGTGTTTTTCTTTAAATGGACTAAACCTTTGAAAACATTTCAAAAAAAGGAACATGTTCAGGATATATAAAAAAAATTCATCATTTCAATCATACTTGGATTTACGATAAAACAACTTATGTTGCAATTGCTTTTCATATTTAATGCTTTTTAACAACGTTAGCATGATAAGCATATTTCTGTGTCAACTGGCTTGAAATTAATTATCCAATATAAATCATTTTCTTGTTAGATATAACCAATTTTGATGATTTCAATCATAATCGGCTTTCAAATAAGAAGAATTGCGGTTGCAATTTCTGTTCATATTTAACGTTTTTCGACAATCGTTGGTGTTTTAATCCTATTTTTATTTCAATTAAAAAACCAATAGAAATTCTTTAGTCAAATGTCATCACGTTCTGGTTACTTGTCAACGAAATTGATTTTTTAATAATACTCGCCTTTCAAATATCGAAAAATGTGGTTGTAATTCTTGTTCATATTTAACGCTTTTTAACGATCGTTAGCGTTCTAAGCGTATTTCTCTTTCAATTGATGAACCAATTGAAACCATTATTTAAAATTTCATCATTTTCTGGCTATCTTTAAACAATTACATTTATTTACATCATCCTAGGCTTTCAAACAATAACACTTGCGACAACAGTTGCTGTTCATATTAAACGCTATTAAACGATCGTTAGCATTTTCAGCCTATTTCTCTTTCAATTGACAAACCAATGGAGTCTATTTTTACAATTGGTACATGTTTTGACAAATACAAAAATATTGATCATTTCAATAGAAATACGTTTTCAAATAAAAAAATTACGGTTGGAATTGCTTTTCAAAGTTAACATTGTTTAACGTTCCTCATCGTTTCAAGCCTATTTCTCTATCAATTAACGAACCAATTTAAGTTACATTATTGAAATTGGAATTTTTTCGATTGGATATCAAAAAAATTAATCATATAAATCATACTCGGCCTCAAAATAACAAGCATTTCAGGTTGAATTGTTGCTCTATTTACTACTTTTTGACGATTGTAGCGTATTAAGCGTATTTCTCTTTCCATTGATGAACCAAATTGAAAATTTGAAAATGGAACATGTTCTGGTTAGATTCAACCAATATTGAACAATTAAAGCATACTGGGCCTTCAAGTTATAAGAATTGCGGTTGCAACTGCTTTCCATATTTATTGCCTTTTAATAATCCATAATGTTCTAAGCCTATTTCTCTTTCAATTGAAAAACCAATTGAAATTCTTTTGTAAAGTTGGATCTCGTTCTTGTTATTTAGAAACAAAATTGAACATTTTAATCATAATTGGCTTTCAATATTAAAAATTGCGGTTGTAATTGGAGTTCACATTTAACGCTTTTTAACGATCATTAAAGTTTTAAGCACTTTTCACTTTCAATTGATGAACCAATTGAAACTATTATTTAAAATTGCATCATGTTCTGGTTATATATAAACAATTATGGTTATTTAAATCATACTAGGCTTTCAAACAATAATACTTGCGACTATAGTTGTTTTTTGTATTTGTCGCTTTATAATGATCGATAGTGTTTTAAGACTATTTCTCTTTCGATTGAAAAAATAATTGAAACTCTTTTATGCAATTTAATCTTTTTCTGATTAGTTATAAACTAAATTGATTATATTATTCATAGTTGGCTTTCAAAAATTAAGAATTGCGGTTGTAATTTGTGTTCATATTTAACTCTTTTTGCCGATCATTATCGTTTAAAGCCTATTTCTCTTTCAATTGACAAATGAATTGCAATTATTTTTAAGAATTGGATCATGTTTTGGTTAGATACCATCAATTTTTTCTGATTTCATTCATACTCGACTTTTAAGTAAAATGAATTACGCTCGCCATTGCCTTTCTTGTTTAACTAACCAGGACGAGATCTAACTTTGCTAAACAATTTCAATTGGTTTTCAGTTGAAAGAGAAATAGGCTTGAAACACTATCGATCGTTTAAAAGCGATAAATAAGAAAAGCAATTGCACTGCAATTCTAATAGTGTGAAAGCCTTGTATGATTTAAACTATCCATATTGGTTGTATCTAACCAGAACATGTTCCATTTTAAAAAGATAAGGTTTCAATTGGTTCGTCAATTGACAGAGAAATACGCTTAATACGCTACAATCGTCAAAAAGTAGTGAATATGAACAACAACTCAAGCTGAAATACTTGTTATTTATAAGTTGAGTGTGATTTATATCATAAATATTGTTTCTATCGAATCAAAAATATTCCAATTTCAAAATTGTAAGTTTAATTGGTTTGTCAATTGAAATAAAAATTTGCTTAAAACGGTGAGGATCGTTAAACAGCGTGAATTATGAAAAATAATCGCAACCATAATTCTTGTTATTTGAAGGCGGAGTTGGATTGAATTGATCAATGTTTTTGGTATCTGTTCAAAACATGTTCCAATTTTAAAATTGGATTTTATTTGTTCATCAACTGAAAGAGAAATAGGCATAAAAGGCTAACGACGGTTTAATAGCGTTTAATATTAATAGCAAATGTTGTCGAAAGTATTATTGTTTGAAATCCTAGGTTGATTTCAATAATCGTAATTACTTATATATTACCAGAACATGAATCAAGTTTGAATAACTGTCTCAATTGGTTCATCATTTGAAAGAGAAATACTCTTAAAATGCTAACGATTGTTAAAAAGCGTCAAATATGAACACTAATTACAATCGCGATTTTTTATATTTGAAAGCCGAGTATGATAGAAAAAATCAAT
>ONZA01015092.1:8264-20980 GCA_900322205.1 Kewa caespitosa | reverse complement strand
ACTTTTGTAATTCGATTTGGTTCCAAAAGTGAATTAATCCTAAATGTTTTCTAAGTCATTTCATCATTCATTTTATATAAGTAATCACTTTCTAGCATGCATTTTTCATTTGTCAATATAAGTCTTTTAATTCTAAAGTTACATTGAATTACTACTTTACAGAATCATGGGACTTTATAAAAATAAAGAAGAAAAATTATAAAAAAAACAATAAATAAAATGCAAAAAAGAAAGAAAAAGAAAAGAAAATAACCAAAAGAAAATAAAATAATTAATAAATAATAAAATGTGTAAAATATAGAAGATAAAATTGAGGCAGAATGTACTATTGACCTAAAATATTGAAAAAATAAAAATTAAATAAATAATAATTAGAAAAAAAAAGCACATATATATATATGTGTGTGTGTGTGTGTATATATATATATATATCAGAGTGTGTGTGTGTGTGTGTATACATACATACATACATACATACATACATACATGCATGCATACATACATACATACATAAAGTTAAAATAAAGTCATTTAATTTAGGAAAAGTAACATTAATTTGTTATTACCCCAAATTCACGATTTAAAAATGAAGAAATGTATATGTGTGTGACAGAAAAATAAAAATAAAATGTATGTCTATAATTAAGGAAAATAATATCGAGTTATCATTTTCTCCAATTTTGGGACATAAATAGAGATAAAGAAAAAACAAATATGGAAAAATCACAACTCCCTTCCTAAGGAATGCCTTAGGAGGGGAGGACCCTCCAGAGTCTAACTTTGGTTAGGATGCTTGCAAGAATTCATTATACGCGAAATTTTGTGTTACAGTTTTGTGTTTTATGGATTTTTTTTTTTATATTATTGTGCTTAGGAAAATTGTGTAAAATGCACACAAAAATGCCTAAACTTGAGGGAAGGAGTATTCTGGTTGCTGGGAGTATTTTAGCTGAGGTTTAGGTTGTGATTATGCTCTATGTCATATGGTTAATGCATGGGTTTATGTAGAAAGGAAAAATTAATGGACCTTGGCACAACAAATATGGATCAATTCGCTGAGGCACAAGGCGATTTTTCCTATATTCGTTTAGTGCCCAACGAATATGATGATATTCGCTGGAAGCTGAACCATGCACTTGGGTGGGAACGGTCAGAAAATATCATATGACAACGAATACGTGAGAAATTCATTACATGACCCAGCGAATATGTTGATATTTGTTGGGTGCCAAACGATATGCCATATAATTGCTGGGTGGGCAACAATTATGCTCATAATCGTTGGCTTTTGAATTCTCTCGTACGTTAAGTTTTCGGCTTTCCTTGGTCAGGAAGCTTAGGAGAAAAATCTAGAAGCTTCAAGGGTGAGGAAGAATGACCATTTTTCCCTTTGACTTTGGTTGACTTTGTTTTTTTTGGTTTTTTATTATTTTGCGTACAATAGACATGTCCAGTAAAGGTTTCGTAGATTATTTATTGTCATAGAGTCATTTGTGGGACACTATTTTAGTGTCAACAAAAGCCCCCACTTTGGCCGAAGCGCTGAGCGGCGAAGTTCAAAGTATGTCTTTTTGCAAGTGTAGAGTGCACTTAGATACCGAGTGGGTAGATGAAAATGTATGATTAGGGGTATAGGCCCTTTATCCTTCGTAAAGGATGGTACCGGCTTTTAATGACGTCCAGGGTCAAGAAAAAATGGACGAAGAGTTTATCGACACCTTGGGGTCGGAAATGTATTTGAAGGATTTTATCGACATCTTGGGGTCGGAAATGTGTTTGAAGGAGTTTATCGCATCCTAAGGTCAGGAATGTTTTATCGACATGCTGGGGTAAAAAATGGATTTGAAGGAGTTTAGCGACATCCTGGGGTCAGAAATGTATTTGAATGAGTTTATCGACATCCTCAGGTCGGAAATAGATTAGAAGGAGTTTATCGACATCCGTGGGTAGGAAATAGATCGTAAGGAGCTTATCGACATCCCAGGGTCGGAAAATAAATTTGAAGGAGTTTATCGACATCTTGGGGTCAGAAATGGATTTGGAGGATATGAGGGTATTTATTGACTACCCAAGTCAGCCAAAAAAAAAATAATGAAAATGAATTCTGGCATTTATCGACTACCGGAGTCAGAACAAGTAAATTTGGGTACTTATTGACCACCCAGGTCAGTGACTTTTTCAACTTTTATCGACTGATTGAGCCAAAAAGAATTTGTTTTTTTCATCTAGATTTTTGACCGACCTTCTACGTCAGATTTTGTTCGGACTGTACGGATTTGAACACTCCCACACTCAAATACCCGCGTATATTAAAACGGTCGAGTATTTGAAGTATATATATCAAATGGCTGGGAGAAAAAAGGAAAACTTTTGAGCGACGCTAGAGAGGAGCGCACCAAATATGCCTTAATTTGCTGGAGGCCCAGCGTATATAAGCAACATCGTTGGGAGCCCAACGAATATCAGGGATATTCGCTGGGGCATGATTTAAGTCGAGAGGCATAATGTCTCCCTTATTCATTTTGCGAACTCAGCTCTTCATTTTCTCAGGTTTTCTCTCTCAAATCTCACTTGGTTTTGCTCTAGTCTTCTTCCCCATTAAACTAAAGCTTGTTTTCCTTGATTTCGAGCTTGAATCTACCACTCATCTCTCTTCGTTCTCGAGAAATTAGCTCAATTGTGGTAATAGTTCATTTGTGGATGGGGTGGAAGAAATGATTTTATTTCTTCGCGTTCATTGTCACGATGATGTTCATTGGTCGAATTTATGGTGGGGTTGACAAGGAGGAGGCCCATGTGGGTCCGGTTCACTACTTATTTTTGTGTAGGCACGTGGCTAACGCAAACTACAAGCGCAAGAAGGTCGGAGAGGAGCTTCGGGCAAGTGATTGGTTCGTCCAATGAGAGTGGCAACCAAAGAAAGACTGGAATCCTTTGGTGCTCTTGGTTGATCCCATTGATCACTTGTCTTATTGTTCAAGGAAATGGGTGGTAAGTTCCAAAACTTTACGCTTTGTATTTTTGCAAAATTCATGTGTTTTGGTGGTTTTTTGATGTGTATGTGTATGTGTGATGGACTTAGGACGTGATTTGGGATATGTATATGAGGAATGTGTATATATTGATGATGAATGGGTTTTTGTAAGCTTGAATTTCAAAATTCATGTGTTTTTCAGTCACTCACGCCAAGTGTTCGACAAAATGCCCCTTAGAGTTTCTTGTCATTTTCTTGTTAGAAAATGCACTTGTTATGACTCGTATGATATCACTCTTTCCAGAAAACATCGACATGAACCTATTAGCTCATGTTTTATAAATTTATAATACGTTTCATGTCGTGTATGTTTTGTTCGGTGAAATGCTGAAATGCTCATCGTTTCCATGCATAGGTGTACTTACGTATTGCCCATGATTTTTGCGAGCTACTTTTTGTTGATTGTGTTATGTACATAATCTTCTCATAGGAGGAGAGGGCGCACTTGAGAGGTTATGTTGGTATCGGCGAGGTTATCGCCACATACCATTCCCTCGTTAGGGATCTCGGTGACGACTTTGTCATTTTTTTGAGGAGACTGGGTTTGGCCCTCTATTTAGTTCACTTCGTGGCTGTGAGCATGTGAACTTGACAGTTGTGCGGGCTCTAGTGGAGCGGTTCTAGGACATGACCAATACCTCCCACCTTCTGATGGATGAGATGACAATCACGCCGTCATAGTTTAGGCCGATTAGTGGTGTATGCTTCATAGTTGAGCCCGTGCTTCTGGATGGCTCCTTCTGCCGTGAGCAGGAGAGACAAATGGCCATGTTGGGCGGACTTTGTGCGACTCGCAACCCCTAACAATGAAGCCATCCCTTACTCTGTGTGTAGGATCTTACTCTAGATAAGACAGCGCGAGTTATTGTCACCTACCTCTTGACTGCACCTTGTTTGAGGACAAGGGCAGCCGTCTTTACTTCTCTTATTTACTGGCCCATGAGCGGTTATAACTGGGGTGCACTTAGCTATGCAACCCTTATGAAGTACTTGAGGCAGGGATGCCGTCAAGTGAAGAACAAGGACATCCTCCTTGGAGGATCATGGAAGGTGATCGAGGTAATGCCTCTTGTAGCCTTCAAATGTCTTACATTTTCTTTTATTTTGAATAACTAACTCTCTTCATACATGCAGATATGGTTCTAGGAGCACTTTCCGGTCTTCGGGCCTTGATGTTATGAGCCTCGAGCTTTTCCGATCTTAGCTCGTTGGTCCTCGTCGGTATCGTACTACGCCCAGAGAGCTTCCTCTCTTGAAGCAAAGGTAGATGCTGAACAAGTTCGTCACCCTTCAGATATACATGGATTGCATGTATTTTGTTTTTGATACATGTATTATGCACTTTATTATCATCATTTTTTCTAACGCTTTCCTTTTTCTCCTTTTTAGGTCTCGTACACCCCATGGTCAGATCTGACCGGCATTTCAGATGGGGCATGCCATGCGATTTTGGGGTACAATGTGAAGAGGATCTTGTTCGAGGGCCCCTTCAATCATGTGTGGTTCCTCGCTAAGCGAGTCACCCGACAGACCCTTGGGAGATTGAGGTCCATCAGGATCCTTCGGACTCCGTCTACTACACTGACTGCCTCACTAAGGGGAAGTTCAGGGTGGCTACGTGAGGAGCTGAGTTCTCGTAGTTCATCCATGAGTTGGGTGATGACGACCCGGCGATCGCTTACCAGGTGTTCTTCAGTGAGCGTTTGATGCCGGCCACTCTTCTCTTCGCTGAGGTAAGCCTTCTGCTTGCAACCTTGGTATTGACTTTGCTATGTATTAAACGAACTCTGATGGAGTTTCCTGTCATTTTAGGGCGGAGTGCACATTCCTGTATCGACTTTGTCTATCATCCATGTAGATGAGTCGGGGACTCGCGTCACACTTGAGGTCCTAGACATACGGGAGGACAAGTGTGGGTACCTTTCCCTGCCTGAGGAGAACCGCGGGGTATGCATGCCAACTTTGCCTTTTTTTTTTTCCATTATGATTTCATTGGTTGCATTCTACTAACGGTTTTTCTCTTGGTTTGCATTTGTAGATGAACCCAAAGAAGACCAAGGCGACCTTGGAGGTCGTCTCCGCCATGAAGAAGCATATTCGGCGGCTCTTCAGCTTGAGATGCGCTTCTCGTACTTAGGCGAGAGAGGTACATTCATATGATACCTCTTTTCCTTTTGCAATGTTATTGATTTTTACCCATTACTCATCGCAGGCGGTCGTCTAGCCTCAGCACGTGCCACTGGTGAGGGCGCCGAGGCCTAAGGCGGGTTGTTCACAGCACAAGGGCGGTCATACTTCTCAAGCTCAGGGTTCAAGCCATCCGGCCCATTTGCCCGAGGGTTGTGGAAGCGGCTCCCGTCAGCAGCCCCAAGCACAGGAGCAGGCAAGGTATCAACAGTTCGTGTGCGGCCACAATGTGTAGTCGCTCGTCCTTCCAAAAAGCTAACAGATGGCGGATCTGAAAGCGATCTTGGAGGTGCAACAGAACCAACAGGAGGCGGGACCTTCCCGCAAGATGCGTGCCAGTTTAGACCCTCCTTGTACGGATTAGTAGCCCATCCTATGCAGATAGCCAATCCCCGAGGGTCTTTTGAACTCATTTTCTTTTTGTAAAACAGAAATGTTTTTAGTAATGAAACTTCTTTTCTGAAAATTGTTTGTCATGCACACTTATATACATGAGAATAGTATAAAAGAAAAGAAAACTTTGTACATATATATACAAATAAAGAATAAAAAGGAATAGAATTTAAATAAGGAGATAGAATAAGAATTTATGTACACATTAGAAAATAATATTCCCATGCACATACTTATGTACAAAAAAGAATATAAATGAATTTAATTAAATAAAATGCAATAAAATGAAAGTGCATTTACAAAAGGGGGCAGAGGATTAAAGGGTGAAACAGAAAATTATGTCCTAAGGCCGAATTAACTCTAGTTGAGTGAATGATCACTTAAAAATGACATTCGACGGCTAGCAAATATGCCAAAAATCACTTGGAAGCTAGCGAATATGGAGGGAATCGTCGGGCTCCAGCAATTATGCTTAAAATTGTTGGGTGTCTCAGCGAATACATCCATAATCACTGGGCCATGTCCCAGGCATGATGCATCGTTTTTCCTTTCCCAGCATTTCTGCATGTGTAGCTATCAAATGACGGTTGTGCATGGCAGAATACTGCACCCAAGCTACAAAATTCTTAAACTTCTTCATTTCTCAACTCTTTAAGCTAAAAAATCCAACCCAAACTTATAGCCAATCTCTTTGAAAAGTCTTTTAATGCATGGATGAACTCAATGTCCATGGAGGAAAGATAACAATTAAGTATTTTCAACCTCACAATTTTCTTCACCCTCAAATAAGTGAAGCTTGTTTGGGTTCTCCTAAGGGCGTACATCGAGTTTTGGATGCCCGACCTCCATGTCTTCCGCTTAGGAGGGACCAAAGACTTGTGTCCTTTGGTGGAAGACTTTTTTGAAACTTCGGGCATTTCCCCAAACATGTTGAGTGATAACTTTGAATCCTTGTATGAGGATTATCTTGGCCTTGACCACGAGAAGGCGAGAGATATTCTTGACGGGGATAACTTCAATCTACTCATGGTGATCGAGCATTTCTCTCCTCCTCCCTTGGAGAATGACAGTAGAGCCAGGATGTTCCATCAACGGGCCTTTGTCTTATTCCTTCCATGCCACTTCCTTTTCGTGGGAAGTGGTAAGATGGCCCGAGCTTCTCTTTTACACGTCATCAAGATAATGGAGGAAGGTTATAGTCCCATGGCCCTTGTCTTGGGAGAAACACTTGCTTGCTTGGATCACTTGGTGCATAAAGAGGATGGTGACTTCTCGGGAAGTCCTTTGCTTCTTCTAGTGAGTCTTAATGCCTCTTTTCCTTCTTAGATTTTACATGCTTGATTTTTATTTTTTGCATGATTATTGATTCTCTTTTTTTTGTCTTTGTAGATTTGGCTCTTAGAGCATCTTCGGTTAGGTAAGAAACCGGATGCTCTCATCGCCTATATGCCCAAGCAATTCTCGTCTCGCCAACGCTTATATGAGGAAAAGGCTCTTGGTGAATTGATGATTCACTTGGGAGGGAACCCGACCATCCGTTGGCATGTCCCATGGTGGCATGTTACCACCATGGTTGGATGCGTTGATACTCGGGTAGTAAGTCTTACCCATCTCTTGACATTTTACCCCACTCAGGTTATGTGTCAATATGGACTACCCCAACATATCCGTAGGAAAGATACTAATGTCCTACCCAAGCCGAAGTTGAGTGTTAGGCAATTGGAGATTTGGGCCAATTTTTGGAAGGAACGCGCACGTTGGGTAGTGCCCCATAAGAATTTGTCTCCATTCGTGAAAGGGGATTATCTTGCATGGATGAATCCCGGCGACCTGCATAAGAATAAGGAGTCTCGGGAAAATGAGAGACAAGAAGAAGCAAGCACCTCCCCCTTGCCAACCCAAGAAGAAGCCTCTTCCGCCACCAAAAAATAAAGGCGAAGGCGAAGCCCCCGGTTTTGAAGGTTTGGCCCATGGACGAGGCACCTCCCAAGAGAAGGAAGAAAACACATGTTATTTGGCATGGCAAAGATGAGGCAAGCACAAGCGCGGCTCCCTCGGAGGATCGATGTCCTCCCGAGGAAAATGAAGAGTAGAGCATAGGTCCTTAGCTAGGATTTAAAATGATGTACTTTTTTGGATTCCCACACTAGGGATAGCTTTTTATCATTTTGAAATTCTTGTAAATAGGACTTATGAAATAAAATCAATCTTACATCATCTCTTGCTTGTTTATTGTTTTGATGTTGCATCAATATTTGCATTGCTCTTACTATTTTTTGCACGTTGAGAACCAAAATGCGTTATGTTCGCATTCTGTTTTGAATGAAAAAGTTGGTCCCCAGCAAATTTCAGAATTGTCGCAGGAGGGCCATCAAATATAAGGGATATTGTTGGGCTCCTTTATATTCCCTGGGCTTCAGCCCAATTTCTTTCTCATTTTTCTACATATTGCTTTCTCTTCCTACTTATTCCATATTATTTTCTTGAAAGAGTGTCTTTTACCAGAAAATAAAATTTGCTAAGGTTTAAATGAATATTGACAACCTTAATAAATTAAATCGTTTATGCTCTATAATTATTGTTAATCTTTATTGTTTTTGAAAAGATAATGTCTTTTCTAAAATAATACTTTTTTTTTTAGTTAGTCCAGATCATGTTTGACAATTTAGGGCGAAAGTAAAATAAAATCCCAAACAATTTCTACTATGGGCATCATCTAAAGCATAGTACAGACTTTGAATTTACAATATGGGCATAGTGTTAAGCCTAGTAAACACTTGGATTTACGCACTATGGACATGTAAAGCATAGCGCATTCTACTAATGTGTGTCCCTTTTTTGTTATTAAAAGAGAAGTGTTTATCATTTTTTGAATGAGCTGGTCCCCACCAAATTTTAGAATTATCGCTGGAGGGCTAGCGAATATAATAGATATCGTTGAGCTTCAACCCATGATCTTTCTAATTTTTCTGCCTATTGCTTTCTCTTCCTACTTATTCCATAATATTTTTTAGAAATAATGTCTTTTCCTAGAAAATAAAATTTACTAAGGTTTAAATGAATATTGATAATCTTAATAAATTATATCGTTTATGCTCTAAAAGTATTGTTAATCTTTATAATTTTTTAAAAGAGGTTGTCTTTTCTATATTCATACTTTTTTTTAGTTTGTCCAAATCATGTTTGACAATTTGGAGCCAAAGTATAATCAATGACCAACCAGTTTCTACTATGGGCATAGCCTCAAGAAAAGTAGAGAATTTTAATTTACAATATGGACATATTGTTGAGCATAGTAGACACTTGGATCTATGCACTATGTGCTACGCATAGTGCATTCAGCCAATGTGTGTCCTTTTTTTTTATATGGAAAGAGAAGAGTTTATCATTTTTTGAATGATTCGAGCCCTTGCTGGTTACCTACGTATCCAAATGGGAATCAAGCCGAATGTAGTTCAAGTAAAGCGATGTAAATGACGCTTATTTTTAGAATTTAGGTCGGGCCCTTGCGGGTTACCTATGTATCTGAATGGGAATCATGCCGAAAATAGTTCAAGATGATAAAGGATTTTTTTTGTATTTTTTTTTTTGCTAATACTATCGTGAATAATATATGGGCATCATACAATTATTAAACTTGAGAATTAGGCGTAAAATTTGTTCAATTGATCCAAATTGGTTAGTTGTGAAAATTCAATTCCATCTAGATCCATAAGCAAGACCGCTCCTCAGGAATGAATTTTAAATATGTAACGTCCCAACCATTTAGGTCTACATTTACCACTTGGGTCTTGTATAAGTGCTCTTTCTTTTAAAACCAAGTCACCTTATTCTAATGATTGTGGTCGTACCTTTTTCTTGTAGGCGCGAGCCATTCTTCTTTGATACATTTAAGCATTGTGTAAGGCATTTAGACGCCTTTCAACTAGCAAGATTAAATGTTCGTATCTTTCTCTTAACCAAGCCTCGGGAATGTCACTTTTTAGAACTACCATAAGGGAAGGTATATTGAACTCGATGGGAAGGACTGCCTCCATTAGTTTGTTGCTTGTTCCTAAGTTAATCATTTTGGTTTGTTAAATTATTGATGTCTTTTGTTCATGTTCGAGTATGGCCCGCATGAGTAAATTATCGTCAATAAATTCATTTGCAAAACAATCCAAGGAGTAAGCGGAATCATCATTCATTTATTGATATTTAGTCCCAAAGAATTACTTGGTCTCGAAGTTTTATGCGGTAAAGGTTGAGCGCAATCAAGAGGTACTTGGTCCCGAAGCTTAGGGATCTCGTTCTCTAGAAGGTTGTGATCCTCATAATTTTTTATTCTTGGGATTAAGGTTCATTCTTTTCTAAGGTAACGTGGTTTAGGATATCCGTAGTAGGGAAAGTTGTCGCATGCCCGAACAAATTGTCCATTTAGGGTCTGAAGATAAGTGAGCTTAGGGCTATCGAAGGGAATGCCTTCTCTTATGGCCTTCATTCAGTAAGTCCACGCCCGAAAACATGATCGTGGTTGGTGATCTTTCAACCGTTAAGAAATTTACGAGTTTTTGCGGGAGATGTTTTGGGTGAGATGTATCTTTTGTTGAGTTCGGCAAGGAGTGCTTGCCTATGATCCAGAGACGATGATAAAAAATGCCAAACGGTCATGTCGACTTTCATTCTTTTGAGTTGTTTTAATTAAGGGTTATCGAGTGGTTCTTGTGCCACTATGTCTTTGCCCTTATCAGCCGAGTTATCACTGGTCTTGGATGGACCATCTTCCCTCCCGTAAAGTCTACCCGACCTAATAAGGTTGTCGACTTCGTCTCCCAAACTTCGTGTTCGAAAAGCCACGCGTCCTCGTAAATCTCATCACACTTCAGGGATTCATCCTATGCATCCTCTTCATTGCTATCCCATGTACCGTTAATGGTTAAGAGGCCATGCAGTGACACGGGTTCGATAAGCAAAGTGGGACTGAAGCGTAGGTCGTCATCGATTATAGCGAAAATGGACTCCTCGTGAGATGCAAGGGGATTCTTATTGTTATGCAGGGAACGTGTTGCCTTAGTTAATGGTATGGTGCCATTTTCAATAAGGTCTTGGACCGCATGTATTGAAGTCGAACACTTATTGGTCTCGTGGCCCTTGCCACGGTGATAGTTGCAATGTTTTGATGTAACGTAGCTCTTTGACCTTTTGTCCTCTGGGATATCGAGAGTGGGCCCAATTGGCTATAAATAATTCTCTTTTATGTGGTGCTTGAGAGCTTGGGTACCTTGCTTCAGACTTGAGTACTTATAAAAAGACCCAAACACTTCCCCTTCCCCATTATCTCTCTAAAAACACGACCCTTCTCTTCCTCTCTCTACCCTTTCGGCCCTCACCAACCAGCAACCCACCGCCACCCTCAACCACCGCCGAAGCGCCACCCCACCTCGCCGGAAACCGCCACGGACCAACCCCACATTCATCACTAATCACAAATTTTCACTCTCTACCTTTCCCCCTCTATCTCCACGGGTTTGGGCCTACATGGGCAGCCCCTTGCTGCCTCGCCGCCACCTCACTGCCGCTCGCCACCGCCTACTCTGTCAAGGCCCGCAAGCCCGTTTCTTCATATTAGATAAGTCTTTCTAATTATTTTTAAGTCTTATTTTCTTATAATAANNAGTTTGGAATCTATAAAATCAGATTGTTAACTATATTTATAATTATATTTTTGTAGGGAAATACTGAATCGATGAGCGATTTGACTAGTTGGACCCGGGATCATTGCATGCATGTATGGATTGAAGAACATGGAGGTAACCTTAGTACACCTTACTTGGATTTATTAGAAGTGCTTATATATGTGTTGATCTGGATAACCGATGTGAATTATATGATGTTATGCTTGAGCTTAGACTAGCGGACCCTAATGCATGTGTTGTTGTTGACGTTTTAGGCTTTGCATGTGATTAAAGTATGATTTTAAAGCTTATGATGTTGCTGAGAATTTATGGGATTAATTTGTATTTATATATTTCATAGTTCATTGTTGCATATTGCTTAATCGGGTAACTTGAGTGCTGAAATTGTGGTGATATTGTTGTTGGGATTTTTGAGGAGATTACTATTTTACATTGTGTTCTAATTGGAATTGGCCTTGCATGTCATTGTTTATATGTTGTCCATAGTTTGTCCTTGCATGTGGTTAACCAATAGACATTGAAGCTTGTATTAGTGGTATCGTTTATATGTGAGCCTGAATGGAATAATGTATTGGATATAATTGATGTATGTCTTGGGTAACTATGAAAGTACGTGAGTTTGGATGGTATATACTTGGAGAAATATAAGTTAGGGTATGTGTTTGTTGTTGAGCTTTTTGATGAGTACATATGGGAGTCATGATGGGTATGGAACTAGTGAATAGGTGGAGGTTGGTATCGTAAGTGATGGTAATTTGATTACGAAATAGGATAAGCGAACGAACAATCGTTATTCTGCGAGTTAACTTGCAGCAACTTTTTCTCCATGTTCAATTCTGATTTTGAGAAAGGTTAAAACACAAAGGTTGTAGACCATATCCTGGGCTTTCCATATCTTTTTGAATCACCATAATCCGAGTTTATATGAGAATGTTACGATCAGATTACTAGGACGCTGTTGTGCTGCAAAAATTGTTAAAGACACAAATTTCCGGTATTTTCTTTATGTAGTTATACTTATTCTTTGTAGGATTAAAAGAACCCAAATAGGATACCTTTGACTCTTGGACATAGTTAACTATTAGGAGAAGAGTTATCATTTGTAAATCATGGAGTATTTGTCTTTTTAATTAGATGTATTAATATGTATGTATGATGGGCTAATTGACAAGTACTTGGAGAGAGGCATGTGTTTTCACCTATATTCTTGCGTGTTAGTGATTGCCTTGGTGAGTATTGAAGCATGGACTAGTTGGGTTTCACTTGTGTGAAATGGGTAATGAGTATTTGATTTCCTTGCGTCTAAGTGAGTATTAAAGTAGTGCTTATTGGTTTCTACGTTGTGAGTCACTTGTTGAAATCCTTATCGCTACATCATGAAGATCTTTGAGTTTGTCATGTTGTACACTAGACTAAAAGTACTTAGG